>QYTT01085663.1:35191-47478 GCA_006980735.1 Dasypogon diadema
ATATACAAAATTATTCTTATTCTAGAAACCAATAATTCATCTAACATAACAAGTGCCCTAATTAGGTAATTCGCCGTGACCAACATTTCACCTAACATACATAGCTATCTGAATTTAGTAATCCGATTCACTTTCTTCCGCGATGACAAAAAACGTAAACAATGTTGCGACCATTCGGGTGCACCAGTTCTGGATGCAACACGACACCATTTGAAAATTGCAATTAGCATGCTGGCTAATGAGGTCGTGGAGGTGACTTAAATGTGTGGCAGAATGTTTTATGATCTGTTGATCATCCGTAGATGATGATCTGTGTCAGAGACAGAGATTGGGGTTCGCAACACTTCACGATGGATTTGTGTGAAGCAGGCGAACAATTTTAGAGCCAGGAACGTGTTACATTTTTAACATGACTCTACATTTTGTTTTTTTTCCAGATTTATCTTCTGCTTCTTATAAAATTTCCCTCAGTCGGAATCGCACTATCTTCTCAAAAGTCTCAATTCAGTTGCGTTTATATGATGTGTTAACTCCGAGAGTGAAGCTTCAATCCCACTTTACTTCGGGAGTGAACTTGGTTCTTCATTCCTCGTTTATACGCATTTTTCGATCCTGATGGAAGTTTCACTCCGGGAGTTTAAAGTGCTTATAGCTGCTATATATGCGGGACTGTCCTGCAGAATTTGGGACGTTGTGAACTGGTCAATTCTTTCTACCATTTCTAAAATGTGAGAAGCATTTTTCAATCCATAGAATTTTCGTCTATGATAACTTAAATAGTCTTCGATAGAGAAAATCTGAAAAATTCACTAAAACTTGAATCGAAAGTTGATCGAATATCGACAGTAAACGTTCGCAATAGGTCCCACAATATAGTAAAGCACTTTCTAGAGCCGTTAGTAAGATACTTGCAGTTTTTCTGAAATTAGTACTAGTCTGGTATCTAAAAACTTGAATATAACAAAATTGCAATAAAATAATGACGAGGAATTAAGCTTCAATTAAGCAACTTTGAATCGAAAACTCACAATTTAATAATAGAGAATAACTCCCCTGGTTAACTCTGTGGCTAGTATTTTAATTACAAACAAAAAATATATTTGGATTTAATAGGGTTTGGCTGATGTAACTTGATGCAAATAATCATCCCTATCATGAGTGTGTTCAGAGCTAACGATAAAGTGACTAAAGTTACTTTTTTTCTGTTCAGAGAAGCATAAAAGTTACATTTCCCATTTTGCTTTTGAGAGCTAAATGTGTTCAGAGCGGACGCTTTAGTCACTTCGAAAGTAACTTTTCTTCATAGCATTCCAGACTGCTTTCCAAGTCCCTTTAGCATGTTGCTCTGAACAGACTCCATATCTTGTTCTTTGACGGAACGGAGGAAGGTTCAAATTTTTGGTTTTGTTGTTGCTTTACAGCACAAATGGTTATTGGATTTGGAACCCCTTTCATTCCGACGGATACGATGATACGGCTGATTTATAGTCTGTAAAAATGGATGTTTACTGTACATCAAAAGTATTGAAATGTACACCGAAATTGTGTACAACAAAACACGACAAAAAATATTGTATCAGAAAGACTAGTCAGCTCCAAAAACAGAATGTGAACGCTTTTTCTTGACTTTTGGCTAAGCGATGCCTCGCCTGTGGGCTGTAGACGATGAGGTGTTTATTGCTTACAGTACAGAGTGGGGGAAGATGTATGACGTCAGGTGAGGCGCCGCTGGGTGAAGAGTTTAGAAAAAGCGTTCACTGACTGCCTCAGGAGATGACAAGTTTTTCGTTTTTTTAGTTGGCCGATGCAAGAACTCTTTAGCAACTTAGAAATACACTTTTATTGGTTTTGCTGAATAAAACTCAGCATAAGTTTTCAAGAATAGTAAAAATAAAGATTTTACAAATTTTATATTTAACTTTAATAAAATCATAAAATATCATAAAACAGATTTTTCCTGTAGTGGTTTTTAATGACTTCAATATGAGTTGGTTAATCGCAAATATCTGGAGGCGCGGGCAGACTTAAATATTGCTGTATTGACTCGCTTTGTTCTAGACTATGCGACGATATTAAGTCGGCGCTTCTTAGGAATAGTTGAAGAGTTTTAATCTTCCAATTGTTTTCCGAGAAAGGATCACGCATAAGCCCAAACGTTGACTCAAATACTCCTACACATCTATCTTGGGTGTGAAGTGTTCCACATGATAAAACGAGTACTAGACCGTGAATATCAATTCGTCCTTGCACACCCTCGTGTGAAATATTTGGATTAAAGTAGAAACTAAATTGTCGTTTGATTTCCTGCAAACTTGCTAGTACTTCTTCGCTGGAACAACTACTTTGGTTGCTTACACCGTCATTTGCAATTATTCGTATATCTAGGCGGGCGTCTGACCATAAATCTTCAATTTTCAGTGAATTTTCGTTGTAGTTTTTAAAAAACCACTCGGAAAACTTCCGTGCTAATAAATTTATGGGATACGAGGACTCTTCAATGAGTTGCTGATCATTTTCTTTGGCACCTTCTGCACTCAAACGTTTCCAAAATTCTAAGGTTTTATTTATTAAACTGGCCTTGGTGAGGTCTTCTCCAACTGGCACTTTGTTTTGGTGCAAGTACTTAAATAGTATTTCTTTCGTAATAATGCGTTTGTTCAGCAATACATTGACATTACAACAGTGCAGGAAAATTATATCAAATGCCTCTGAAAGTAAATATTAGTGTGGTGTAATCCGGGAAGCGGCCTGCTTCCTTACCATGCTCTGCATCTACTGCAGTCACATTCTTGGTTAAAGCCTTTGCCAGTTGGAACAGCAGAGTTGAATCATCTTGTTGCTGGAAGAAATGTTGTAGTCCTTGCTTTTCCGCGTCTGTCAATTTGCTCATATTATTCCCGAAAAGGAAAATCCACTGCACGAAGAGGAATTGGTTTGTTTACGTTACCTTTGACAACTCGAACTCGGATGTGCTCTTTTTCTTCTTGCATGGTGGATTCATCCCATAAACATGGAACATAATACTTAATGGTCTACAGAGAGCGTTTATTTAAAATTAATTGATATCTTAGGAGATGCAGGAGCAATATACCACACGATTCTAATTTAAAAGCTGTTTTTGCAAGGTAAGAAGAGATCTTTCGACTGTTTTACTTAACTTAAAATTTTCTTTCTCTAAGAACGAACGCAGCATTAAGCTGACAGCTGTCACTAACATTTCACAATCTCCAAAATATCTGTGAAAATCGGGAATTTTAGACAATTTCATATAGTTATTTAAAAACACATTAAAATATTGGACATTTTAATATAATTCGACCCTCACATAAAAATCAGGAGGAAGATTGTTGTTTTATAATGAAATCATATCGATAAATTGATTGTCAGCTTACTGAAACATTTGCCGTGTAGATTTTTGATTTTGCTGGAATTATGGCCCACCGATTGCTTACGACAGCTAAGGCTCTGGAAAGGTGTATTCGAGGGAGTTATTGCGGTTCCCCATTATCGCAAAGCAGGGTAATTTTGTCTTAGAATAGATTGTGTTGAGTTGACACAGTACTTGATATCGATCTTGCCTTTATTTAGCATTAAAAAGGGCTATGGGCTGAAGGGGTATTACTTTTCTTTGAAAATGCACTCTTCTATTAGTGTGGCAATATTTATTTTATAGAAGTTTACTATTCACAATTCTAACCTCAATTTGTTCGTCATAACCCTCGTCTTTAGTCGGTGAGGGCATGAGGAGATGAGATTTTGCATTACCTTACAGCTGAGCTACTTGGAGTGATGTAATATATGAGGTACTCAGAAACTAGATCGATTAAGTCAACGTTTTACAAATTTTGAGATATTACCACTTAAAGGTGCAAACAGTGCGTAGCTTTTTAAAAAAATATAGGTATACATTGCACCAAGAAACAAATGTAGCACTTTTATTAATCCCGGATAGTCCGGACAAAATAAGAACGTTACGTGACGATTTTAGATTAAGACAGGTACTGAGGAATAATATCAGTCGTTATGTTAGGTGGGAAAATTAGTCGACGTCTGTCAAGGCAAAATTCAATGAAGGTGAAAAGGTGCGATGTTGCATAAGAGGAAATGTATTCGATCCGAAAGGAAAAGTTCCGAAATCCTTATTTTTGTCGATTCGTTTTCATCTCATAATAGGGCACAGAGAGTCGAGCTTTCTAAGGCTGAGACTCCCTCGATTCGACAACAGCTGAAGTAATATGCCCAAGCTTTTGACAGAATCTTTATATTTTAAAATATTGTTTAAAAGAACAGGTGGAAGGTCGCGCGTTTCAATAACATTTTCATATATTTCTAAACAATTTGATTTATGTAGCCTAAGTGATATTTTTTTAGCCATTATTCAATCATCTAAAGTCTAAAGCATTAATTGCTTTCCTAAAATCAAGCCAATAACTAATACCGTTAGATAGTCCTTGTCAAGAGCCTCATGAATATCTTATTGAGTTTCCCTTCTAGCCCAGAAGGCGCACTTCTCAGCGAGGAGCCAGGAAGTATTTACCCATCTCCTCGTTAAGCGTTCACACATTTCATAGAAGCGTGTTAAGATTAGGCTCGCCGACGAGCATGCCAGACATATAACTGTTAGTAAGATTATACCAATTAGCACGACAGAGGAAAATAGAAAAATGTAGTAAAATTGACGCTATACATATGTTAAACGACAAGATAAAGACGTTTTGTCAGTACAATCTTGGTTACATCCAAAGTAAAGTGCTCCGCAACACAGTTAACAGCCACACACATGCGATTAAAAGGCTCAATCAACCTCTCAAGTTGTGATTATTACCCCTGAGGGACGTCCTGACACGGAGCACCGGAGAGTCAATATGGGAATTAAGAAGTTGCTGTATAAAAACTATATCAGCAAGTCGCTTTTCCAATGAAGCCATACGAAGAAGATTGACCCGCTCGTGATATGGTGGATTATTCCATGGGAGGTCCCTAAGTGCAAATCTAATGAAACTGCGCTGGACAGACTCAACAGGACCGATGTGTACAGCGTAGGAAGAATTCCACACCTGGGAAGCATGTTCAAGAAGAGGCCGGACGAACGAGTTATATAATGTTAGGGAAACCTCACGATCAGAAAACTCCCTAGACCAGCGCCGGATTAAACCCAACATGGAATTGGCTCTAGAAACAACGAAATTAATATGGGAAATAAAAGTTAAGCTTGAAATCAAGCTTTACACCGAGGTCAATAACCGACTGCACCCGAGGAATACTGTTAGCAGCGAATGTGTAATCATAAGTGATAGCGTCGCGTCTTCTAAAGGATGGCATAACTTCACACTTATTTATGTTAAGCTACAAGTCATTATTCCCACACCAAGAATCAAATGTTTACGTCTTCCTGCGGGGAGGCACAGTCACAAATATCACTGATATTTGTAAAGATTTTCATATCGTCAGCATAAATTAGTATTTTAGACCGTCTCAAAAGATGCACAACATCATCTATAGAATGGACAAAAATAAGAGGGCCAAGGTGACTGTCCTGAGGCACCCCAGAGGTGGTCTCTATGACCCTCGAACGAGAACCCCGAAAAAGCACTTGATAGAATCTTTTGGACAGATACGAGCGAATCCAGTCGGGAACCCCAGTTAATGTAATTTGAGCATAATGACCGAATGCGACAATTTGTCGAAGGCTTTACTGAAATCTGTATAAATACAGTCGGCTTGAAGATTATCACGAAAGCCTATAATTGTATTAGAGGTAAATTCAAGCAAATTTGTTGTGGTAGACCTGCCCAAGACAAAGCCATGCTGAGCAGAACCCTCAAAAAGGCTGCCTCACAATTATGTGTTTAGATCTAAGCCAGACAGCCAGGTCAATAAGATTCTATTTCTTTCAATATAATACAGCATTTGTATGTATCAGGATCAATGGCATTGCATTTGATCAAGGGCTTCATCATACTGAACGTAAATCCTCTAAAAATCGAACAAGCGACATGACGATTTCCACTCGGGTGCCTGGGAGGTCGCTGTATCAATTCCAGTACTACGCACTGGCTGTTTCGTGTCATCATCGTAGGATTCTTTGTACGATTGATAATCACTGCAAGCTCAGGGCTGTTACTGCTTTTCTTCCAGCAGTCATCATTACTGGTTTAACGCAATTCTCGCAGGCTTTTAGCCGCTTCAACCCGTTTATCTCTCTAGAGATTACAGTCTCAGCCCGGAGATCTTTTATTATGTCATCTGAGGTAATCTAAAGGAGGTCTTTCACTTTCCTAAGACCCTCAGTAATAAATTCAAAAGGCGCTTTTAGTACTCTGGTTGTAATCGTTCGGAGTAGCATCCAGGAGACCTCAGCTTGTCGGATTTCTTCTCTATTGCTTAAATCAGCATTTTAAAAGATAATCTTTAATTTCTTAAGGGAATAGAACTAGTGCTTTTTCTTCTGTGCGTCCTATCCAATAAAAAATTCCTATGGATTTCCGAAAGTTTGAATTCCTATTTAATACTGCAAAACAATCCTCAATATGTAATCTGCCGACTTATAAGAACCCGTGTTTACCATGATTGAATTCGTAAGCTCATCGACTCATCCATGACATGACTCCAGGGGCTCACAAGCTGAGGTGGCGGGAGATTACATGCTTTTTCTCTTCAGAAATGATTTTATACGAATTTGTAACCAATAAAAATATTTCACAGATTCAACATAACATTTTATTGTTGCGACGCACTATCAGCAATTCAACTTTTCAAAATATTCTCGAAAATTGGAGACTGTTTTGTGAAAAGCCGCCGAAAGGATTTGAAAAGTATTTCCGTCCTGGAGCTTCGAAAATTGCTGATTCTGCAGAAAAGAAAACAGATCTAGAGGGTAAAAAGCCGTCACCTAGCAGCACCGAATCTAAAAATCAAAATGAATGGAACTTCGGGATGTTTGGTAATCAGGCTAAAAGCAAACGGGGCAGTGGAGGAGGACCTGGTCGGCCAATTGGCGGTGATGGAGCTGACAAGGAGAAGTGGCTGCTCCTCGGAGCTCTTGGTACGATTGTCTTTTTAGGTAGTTTGGCCTATTTTGAAATGGGATATAAAGAGATAGGCTGGAAGGAGTTCGTGAATAAGTATAACGTCCGCATCTAATGAAAAGCTAATTTGGCAGTTTTCATATTTTTCAGCTATTTGGCTCGCGGTGTTGTTGAAAAATTGGAAGTCGTTAATAAGAAGTGGGTCCGAGTCCGATTGTTGCCCGGTAGCACGCAGGATTCCTCTGGGATCCTGTGGTTTAATATAGGTAGCGTTGATTCATTCGAACGAAATTTGGAAAATGCACAGACTGAGCAGGGGATAGAACCTGTAAATTTTGTCCCGGTTATTTATAGGACTGAGGTGGAGGCCGCCAGTCTAACTGGACTTTTGCCTACCTTGCTTATAATTGGTTTCCTGGTGTTCATGATGCGACGGTCAGCAGAGATGATGGGTGGTCGTGGAGGACGTAAGGGCGGTGGCTTGTTTGGTGGTGTAATGCAATCTACAGCAAAACTTATTAACTCTAATGAAATAGACGTCCGGTTCAAGTAAGTAATGCGCGTTGCTTAAAAGTTGGCTACAAAATTATTTCTAGGGATGTTGCTGGATGCGAGGAGGCCAAAATAGAAATCATGGAATTTGTGAACTTCTTAAAAAATCCTCAGCAGTATATCGACCTAGGAGCTAAAATACCTAAAGGCGCTTTACTGACGGGTCCTCCGGGTACGGGAAAAACTTTATTAGCGAAAGCTACTGCCGGAGAAGCAAACGTGCCCTTCCTTACTGTCTCTGGCTCGGAGTTCTTGGAAATGTTTGTGGGCGTGGGTCCTTCCAGAGTACGTGATATGTTTGCTATGGCTCGAAAGAATGCACCATGTATCCTGTTTATAGACGAAATTGATGCAGTTGGACGCAAGCGCGGAGGGAAAAGTTTCGGCGGGCACTCTGAACAGGAGAACACATTGAACCAGCTTCTGGTTGAGATGGATGGCTTCAACACCACCACCAACGTTGTAGTTTTGGCAGCAACGAATCGAATTGATATTCTGGACAAAGCTCTGTTAAGGCCTGGCCGTTTCGACAGACAGATATTTGTTCCTGCACCTGACATTAAGGGAAGAGCCAGTATATTCAAGGTTCACTTAGGTCCTCTTAAGACAAACTTAGACAAAAACGATTTAGCTAGGAAAATGGCTGCATTAACACCGGGGTTTACTGGTGCTGATATAGCAAATGTTTGTAATGAAGCCGCACTGATAGCTGCCCGGGACTCGAACGAATCTATAAATTTGAAGCATTTTGAGCAGGCTATAGAGCGGGTAATTGCTGGCATGGAGAAGAAAACTAATGTCCTACAACCCGATGAAAAAAAGACTGTTGCTTATCATGAGGCGGGTCACGCAGTTGCAGGATGGTTTTTGGAGCACGCTGATCCTCTATTAAAAGTCTCCATCATTCCCCGAGGAAAGGGTTTAGGATATGCACAGTACTTACCAAAGGACCAGTATTTATTATCAAAAGAGCAACTTTTTGATAGAATGTGTATGACCTTGGGAGGTAGAGTGTCTGAAGAATTATTTTTTAACCGCATAACCACTGGGGCGCAGGATGATTTGAAGAAAATTACGGAAAGTGCTTACGCTCAGGTAGTCCGATACGGAATGAATGAAAAAGTTGGAAATGTGTGCTTTGACATGGACTCGGGTGATCCTGTCTTCACAAAGCCATACTCAGAAGATACGGCACAACTCATCGACAATGAGGTGAGAAGCCTCATTCGAAAGGCTCACGAGCGAACAACAACCCTTCTACAGAAACACAAAGAAGATGTAGCAAAGGTGGCGGAAAGGCTTCTCAAGAATGAAATCTTGAGTAGAGATGACATGATAGAATTATTAGGCCCGAGGCCATTCAAAGAGAAATCAACTTATGAAGAATTTGTAGAAGGAACTGGGTCCTTCGAGGAAGATACTTCCTTACCCGAAGGCCTAAAGGATTGGAATAAAGAAAAGGATACTCCCCCGCCAACCTCAGATCAGACTCCTACACCGAAGAAATCTGCAATTGTTTAGCATACTATAGTAAGTTCATTTAGTATATTTAAGGCAGATTCCTCTGTTAGCGCAATAAATTCACTTTTAGCCATCTCTTCAAGTTAAGTCAAATTGCCTTCCTTTCAGTTTTTGTTAAGCCGTTGAATAAATTTTGCAATAGTGAAAAGGTTGTGCGAATTATTTTAAATTAGGGTCCTATTCATCAAGCGATATCTGATTGGCTAGATTTTAATTTGTGTTGTTGCCTTTTATATTGTACTGCATTGAGTGAAAGAGTCAGCTATATATTTAGAACTAGATGGTTCGTACATCGGTTGATGAATACGACTGGGAAGAGAATGGCATCGCTTTGTGTCGGTTGTCAAAGTTAAATTCACGTTAATGTAAAGAATTAAACACAATGCGTGCGAATTCAACAAACCGAACCGAAACGAAACGAATTCAGTTCGAATATTTTATCTTTTCCGAAGGTACGCTATCTGGGTTTTGCGGTAAATCAAGGTGGTATTAAACCGCCTGAAGATAGAATCGAAACAATAGTCAATTATTCCAAACCGACCACGATCAACGAACTTTGAAAATTCCTAGGAACGTGGAATTTCTATCGCAATTGTATACTTGGTGCTGCGCAAACTTAAGCGCCACTCGTTAAATTAACTACAGGAGCTGGGAAGAAAGGTAAACGACAAGCTCAATGAACAAATGAAGTGGAACGAACATTAGAGCAATGCAAATCCAAGCTTCGGGACGCTATTCAGTTCGCTTACTCTAGAGCGAATTTCCCAATACTCCTGTTTGGAGTCGCTTTAGACCAACGTTTTGACAAGGGACCATAAACCCTGGGATTGTACTCAAAAACACGTACGACTGAGAATTATTAGCGATATATCATGTGGTTAGACACTTCAAACACCTCATCGAAAGATGAGAACTGGTCATTTTCACAGTCCACAAACCACTGGTGCATGGCTTTTCAAAGAAAGCTGCTCACTCTTGCGATCGTGTGTAGCGGAACAGCTCGAGAAAATTGTTCAGTACTAAACACGTATCCAGAATGTCCCTGAAGAGGATAATATGGGAGCGAATATTTTTTACCGAGTTTAATTGATCGATTGCCCCAACACGCAGGAGCTTGTCGGAGTCCAAAAAGATGATGAGGAACTAAAGAATCTCGAGAGTTCGTCATTACTATTCTGGCTCTGTAATAATCTCGAGGGAAATTACGGTCGCCAGTTTCACCCCTTTAAAATTGCTTGGAGCAGCCAATAGGCTGGGACTCTAGTGGAGCAGCTAAATATGCTTTCACTCCGCCATGACAACAAGATTGCCTGGGAGCAGCCAATAGGCTTGAAATCCAATGGAGCAGCTAGGTATGCTTTTACTCCGAGATAACAAGAAGAGCAGCTAAACAGCTAGAACTCTTTTACTAACAACGCTCGGTTTCTGACTGATTGATTTTATTGGATCTTCTTACCCTATTTATACAAAACTTCTTACGCACCACCAACGCTTGAAAACTATTTCACCCGAGTAGAAAGGCAGCAAGGAAGATCACCGCTAAAACGAATATGAATGGCGACATAGGGAACTGGAGCCGTTCTTGCTTATCGTGCCATCAAAGTAAAATAGCTCGACATGATAAAAGCGGTCTATCATATATTGCCATCCCGAGTGAGCAATTTCGGAAGCTTGAGGATTCGCACGGCGACGTATCATCCTTTCGCTAATGCCGTGAGTGAGCGTTGGCATCGATCGCTCAAAGCAGCCCTCGTATGCTACAACACACCAGATTGGGTCGAAGTTCTTCCGACAGTGCTATTGGGATTACCAACTAGTTTCAAAGAAGATTTTAAATCTTCAGCAGGGCTGGTTTGTGGTTTTACGCTCCGGTTCAAAGTTCAGTTGTTCGTCGAGTGCACTTCGCAATCCAGTTGTCCAGTAGTAGCTGCGCTTTTCGGAAGTGGGTACTATGGGATTCTCTCTCTCTGTTGTGGCTCGAACGCCATTGCATCTCAAATCTCACGGTGAGAACTGAAGACGAATGGACTATAGATTCTAACAGTTTAGGTATACATGGTAGCTTTGCAATTGGTCTATAATTAGAGATCTCGTTCCTATTGCCCTTTTTGTGGATGGGTATAATGAAGGAGTTCTTCCAAAGCTTAGGGAAACATCCGCTATTAAGGGACCTCTAAAAAAGAATGCTTAAAGGAACAATCAAGGCTCCGGAACATGATTTAACCACCGCCGGAGACACCCCGTCAAGACCCGCAGTGAAATCGAATGCAAGCTTGTTTATGTGCGCACAAATGATTTCATTAGAAATGAGTGGAAATATGTCGACCGCCTCGAGACGACCCAAAATTTTTCCAAAGTTATCAGTATCGTGTCATTACTAGAGTGTCCCTCTAAAGCAGTGATTCTCAACCTTTTTTTTCGTGGCACACTTTTAACGATTTCAAAATTTGGCGGCACACTAAGAAAAAGATAAGTTTAAAAGTTGTTTACTTCCTCTTAGTGTTGACGAATTTATAAAATATACGTGGATCGCAAAATAACTTGTCTCTAATGTCACGAATGTACCCTTCGTAAAGAATGGATGAGCGAATTTTAAACTCTTCATGACGCAACAAAGTTTTGATGTTCCAAAGGGTCTCTACTCTAGTCCTAAGGAAAGTCTTCCAAGGCCTATTTTTAGTATTCCTCAAAGACCTCAACTCTATTGAACCATGGAGGCGAGGCAGAGGGTGATCTCAAGCTTTCAAAAGGGACAAATGAGGTAAAAACTTCAAAGATCTTGGTGTAGAACAGGCTGACAGCCGTATCAACGTCAACAAGGCAAGGCAGGAAAATCTATAGAGGCGAGCCCATTTGCTAGGTCAGCAAGATTCACCTTTCTGGTTCTCGACATATATTCCAGATGATTTACTGTAGATTCCGAACCACTTAATTGTTACAACACTTCTAGGGAGTAATCTGTAGTTAGCAGGAAATAATCTATGATTGGTGAAGGACGTAGGATTTGATCTCACAATAAGGATGGATGTACACTTTAGAAAGATATCGATTTTATTTGTCTAGAGGTTCGCAGTATTTTTAAATCGATATTCCGTTTTCAATATTTCGGAGGTATGGAGGTATATTCAAAGTTTTTGTTATGTCTCAAATCTTACTTCCTCATCTATTTGTAAATTTGACGAAAGG
>QYTT01085664.1:4062-22906 GCA_006980735.1 Dasypogon diadema
ACATAAAATGCATCAAGAAAAGTACTGCTTAAGTATACTTTTGATTCTCGGGACACACCGGTTTGTCCACTGGTTATGTCTACAAAGTGTGCGAAGGACTAAATGTCAACTGAGTCACTGACTACGTATATACGATATCCAAAGTCGGGACTTTGGCCTAGCGTAAGCCAAAGTCCGAATTTTCTTTGTCGTGTAAACGGGCAAGTCCGAATTTTGGTCTAGCCCCGATTGAATTGGGGCTAGGCCTGATTTATTTGAATGCGTGTGTATTTTATTAAGATGCAAACGGTGTCACACGTCCACTTTGTGCCGTTTATACGGGTAGCCCAGATTTTGGCCTACAACCGGTTTCTAGTCCTGATTTGGGACTATCGCATATACGTAGTCACTAGCACCTAAATTATTCAAATATGTATATGTCGTTGGTTAGATATCTAGGGAGTAGTGACTGCGTGTTTCAGCTTGAAGTTAGAAATCAGATACCAGTTCAAACCAGTTCAAAAGTTACTTGAAAGGGAACTTAAAATTTATTTATAAAAAATTTTTAATGTTAGGACATCCATAATTAAATGTTGTGAAAGTTCACAAAAAGTAGTATACAATTTTTCAGGTTCCCTAGAATGGCTTAACATGGATTTAAGTTTTTCGAATTAAGAAATTTATCTGCCCCTTGTTCACACCTGCTTATTTTTAATACTATACTGGCTATTTGCGTTTGTAGTGGAAAAATTTCTTTGTGTGAAACAAGTGCTTCACTTTTTCTAATTTTAAAGTCGTTCCTTAGTTCTTATTTCCATTTTATTAGCTGACATTAGCTTTAAAAATTATTTCTGTCATCCTTAACAGAAAGGAAAAAGTAGTACCTGGATTCATTTTTAAAACTCGTTTGAGTTAAGACATTTTTTTAAATTATTGCCCAAGCTCAGGGGATGATTCTATGATGTATAGAATCGAATATTGCAATTAAGCCACAATTTTTGACATGAAAATCTTACTGTACAATATCCCAGTCTTTTCGCAAGTACAATTCTTGTCAGTAGAATTGCCTCAACCACTGGTATGTACTTAGATAAATCACCGCTTTGCTTCCTGCAAATCCAATCCGCGCTCACAGAAGAGAAAATCTGCCTCAACCAGCTCGGCTACCTCAATGCAAGTTATGGTTGCCTGCGGGAAACGAGATTTAGAACTAAAGGTATACTGACCATAGTATGCATGAAATTTTCTGGTAAGTTTAATAAAACCAGATTTTTAAAATATAACTCTTAGAAACATTCCGCAATCCTGGCATCTCAGACACATTCCTCTTATTTATCCACACATCACACATTCGTTTACCCAAACCCTAATAAATCTACGGCGTCGTATAATTTACATTCTTATCTTTATTGCAAATTATTGTGCGTATACAGTGCCACATGTAAAAGTTGTGCTTGACCGACTCCGCATAACGATATAAACATATGAGACTAGTAATTAATACTTTAACCAAGGTAAGTAATTATTATAATATTTTTTACTGTCTGTGGAATTTTATTTAAGCATATTTGTGGCTCAGAAGATAAAATGGTGACTTATATTCGTGCTACTGGATTCGAATCTCACTGATGTCTGCGAATGAATATTATAAATTAATATTTGCGTCCTAATCAAAATAAAAACTACGATTTATTAATAGAATTACCTTTATTCATATTACAGTCAAATAATATTTTGGATATATGATGTTTGGTTTGGAGAATATGCTCCTCAAACATTATGATGAAATTCGAGATAGAAAAAATTATAGAGCCATAAAACTGGTAACTCGAAAATTTAGGCGCGTTTTTGTCGACGCATGGCTTTTCAAAACAGTGGACAGGATTTCTCGAAAACTATTATACATATCCGATTTTTATAAATTTTTTAACAACTTACTTGTTAAGACTTTCTTTGGCATTGAATTGCAGAGAAAATTAAACGATTTATAATTTTTTATTTTACAAGTTCATTTACATCAAAATCTTTGTCGATTTTTGAAAATTTTTACAAAAATTCATGCCAATCAATTTTCAATTTTTTGTTTTTGCTTTTTTTATTTTTTAAATGACCATGCGAAAGGTTATCATGTACGCCAATAAATGAATTTTTAAGAGCTAATTTCATCTTTATATCTACAACAGGGATAAAAAAAAAGATTTTTGGTAACAACAAAAATTTATTTATGTTTTGAATCTTTAAAAATTACGAGTACTTAAACGCGCACGTGCGCGTTCGTAAGCCGTTACCATTGAAAAGAAACGCACGTGCACGCGTATGAGTAGATTTAAAACTAACTGCTCATTCGTGTGCGATTTTTCAAAGCATATTTTGTGCGCGCACAAGGGTTAGCAGATAATAGCTGTGTTCTTTTGGGCAACAGAGTTATGAAAGCTAAAAAGAACGGTTGGAATCCATGGAGTATATGGATAATTCTTCTTCTTATCTTTTCCTCTTTTTAAGCAAACCCGAGATAAGTAAAGACCGTTATTAACTTGAAATTTATCTTAATGTCAGTTTTGCCCACATTAGCGCATATTTTAATTGCTATGATGAGCAAGATCAACTTTTCAACACAAAAACTTTCAATAAGCGCCATCTATTTCCCCGTAGAAGACTTAAATAATCCAGTAAGCTTTTTAACTCGGTTAAATAACCGAGTTAATTTAACACGGTTAATGTATGACAACTCTGTACTCTGCTGCCAAAAGAACGCAGCTAATAAATCTGCTCACTCGTGTGCGTGAGTCGCACGTATGTTGAAAAACAACTCACGAGTCATTTCGTTTTGTTCTTTTCATACTACACTGAAATTAAAAAGTTAAGCAATTTATGTAATGGGTGAATATATATACTGTCTCCTTTTCTAAGGAAAATACTTAAATTTCGAAAGTTTTTTTTGTTCGTGGAATGAACGATGGCAGGGCGAGGGACATTTTACTGTTATTAGAACTGAGAGTTTAAAACCGCTTCTCCTCTAAAATTCCTTTCTCAGATACGTTTGCTTCAGCTAAATAGCCAGGGAATTTAATGAAATCTTGATTGAAGCAAAAAGGAAGAGTTTTGTCTGAAGTCTTTCAAAAGTGGAAAATACTAACCAGTAAAATTTTCCTTTAAGCATTTAAGGTTCTCCTTTTTGATCATAGAGATCTTATTTTTAATTTAAAAAATATTAAAATTAAAATATTAAACTGCAAAGTATCTCTTCAAGAATGTACTTTTAAAATTCGTTTAATACGATTTTACTTCGATTTTGGCATTTCAGCTTAACCGTGGAATGAAATTATCTTTCAAATTTATCAACTTATTTTAAAATGAATGAAATGTTATTTACATGAGTGCTTTTACGGTAAATTTACTTCGTTAGAAGAATAAGAAAGAAAAGATCTCCTACTTTTGTTCCGTTACTCTTAATTTAATTGCAACACAGCTTGTAAATTTTCCAAACTTAACAAAAATTACACTTCGTGATAGGAAAAAAATCATAGCCATATATCTGTGCAACAGACATAAAAAAAAGAAGAGATAAAAATATTCAGAACAAAAAACAAATAGAAAAAACATGCAAAAGCGACGATAGAAGATGCTGTAGTTGTCAAATTTTTCGCTTTCTTCTTCGTTTAACAATTTTTATGACTTTTCGGACTTTTCTAATCTGTAAGATGGCATACGTAATTTGAGAAAAAAAATAAATATCTCATCACTGTTTACATGTTTGAGCAATTTTAAGTTCAAATTTAGCTTTTAATAAATTTACCTTGGCGGTAGTGTGTGAAGATACAGAACGATTCGAAATGTTGCGCTCTATTTCATTTCTAAGAGTTATCCGTAGTCCTTGAAGTGTGCGAAAATCTGAATTATGGATACGTGAAAGGCAGTTTGAATTGGTTAAGTCCAAAATCGAAGGCCCTAATGCTCGTCCAACCTTTAAACATTTGAATTATATGAAATGATTTTTGAATTCATCATAAATTACCTCTTCATAAACAGCTGGGGTGTATTTAGGTGGGTTAATATTCATTATTTTGACGGCATTGTCTTTTCCTCGAGCCGGAAGTATATTAACATATTTTCCGGTATTGTAGTTGCTTTCTAAAGTGTAGCTTTTAATTAGACCTGTCATTTTATAAACAGCTACCCTTCCAGAACCTTCCTTAGATAAACCATCCCTTTTTTCTCTGAGAAAATTGTAATTGGGAAGAATTTGAAAAATTTATTCAAAACGAGTGAAAATCATTGTAATCATGGGAAAAGTTACTTACTTACGATACATATTTCGTTCTGAAAAATTACATGCGTCGTAATGAAAGTGATGGCAGTTTATGCTCATTAAGCGTGGAAGTAGCATGCATTCTACCGCTTCGGGAGAACTCGAAAAATGATTTCCATACATGAATACACCCTTTTTAGAGGCATGCCCATGAAAATCAATGTATAAAAACATGTTGCTTTTCTCGTCAATATTTATCCGGTCCAAGTTTAATGCGTTATTTTTTGAAGAATTATTTGAGCTGGCATTAAAATTAGAAAGGATATTCTTTTTATTAACTGATTTATTGCTTGCCGAAGAAACTGATAGACTTTTCGAAGATCCCACTTTTGAATCCTTTCTCTGTGATGTTCTTTTATTTATTGTACGCTGTTGCACTTGGCCCAGATCTTTCGATTTCTGATCTGTAATTTTAGTTGCTGAATTATGTATAGTTCCTAAAATTGTTTTTGCCGTTGATCTTTTCAGCTTAATTTCTGATGACTTTTTCGTAAATGATTGAGTTGAAGATTTTTTCACGGGAGGTTCATGAGCTATTGTCTTAATTTCTGGAATTAATTTCTCTGTGTATACTTTTGCCTTTATATATTGTACAGTACTTTCGCTATCATTATTATTTATTCGCCTCCCAAATTCCTCCCCTTCCGAAGATGTACAATCCTTGTACGAATCCGTTGAACTCTTAGTGTCTCTCATTATCAACGTTTCGTTGTTTTGGTTATCTTTTTCATAAGAAAATACTATTTAATATAAAAAATAAAATTAATTGCCATTTTTATGTATTTACCTTTTCGAATTGTCACTTCCACTTTTTGTACAGAGTTAGCATCATATGAAAGCGACGAAGAAGAGGAATCGTTTTTTAGATATGTGTCCGATGATGACGCATCCGTAAAGTTGTTATTATCTTCACAGGAATCATATCCAAGATGATAAAACCTATTATTTAATTTTTAATTATAATTTTGACCTTATCATATTTGAAAAATTCTCAAAATAAACAACAGTTATTGATGTGAACCTAAGTGAACTTAATCTCTGAATTGAGTATCTGTATTTTTTTGTTTTACTAAACATTGTAACAAAGTGTATGCAATATTTAAGTCACCCTATATTGTGTTTGCTGTTTTCAAATTTTTCGTGCAAAAACAGGTAAAAGGACAGAAAAAACAAGTTAGGAATTGTTAAACTGTTAAACCCCATTATAAAGTACTCAATTTGATGTGTTGTTTGTTTTGAAATCACTCAATATTATATTTACTTTATAAGCTTTTTAACGGCATATATGGACGGATGAATATCTATTTTTGGATTAATGTACATTCTGTTCAGGTTTTGTCCCAAGGTATCTGTTCTATAGTGGCCTTTAAAAACACCATCGGGATTAAGAATTGGCACAATTTTAAAGACGTACAGTTGTCTAAATTACAAAAGTTACATTTCATTTAATTCATTTGTGTTTGTGAACAATCCAAACCTCAATGTGGAAGCAATAACACTTTTTCTATCCAACAGTAAATTTATAAATCCATTTAAAACGAAACTTGCGGGTGTTTCCCCTGGATGAACTCGAGACGATAAAAATATTATCTATGTAAAGAACCGACACTGTATAAAACCAAATATTTGTAAAACCGTCAATATACCTTCTTATCTTTGAACGTGTGACAACGCTCCTTATTGTCAGGGAACAAACTAGGCAACCTATCTTCTCTTTTATCTAGTATGCCGTAAAATGAGGAGATGGTAATTAGGTCTACTCTTCGACCTTCAAGAGAATATATGAGAAGTTCTCGATGATAATATATTTCACTTTGGAGTTCTTTTTCTGTGTATTGTTCATATTGTGGGGATTCAGATTCAGTTTGAGTTGAAGAACTTTTGCTGTATTCTGGACTGCTAGTATTCCTCGTTGTCATAATCCATTCACCTATGTAAGGGCTAATTTAATAGAGTTTACAAATTTGTTCAAACTTACCCGTAGTTTCTTGTTCAGTTTGCTGCCGCGGTCTACTTATTATTACTCCGGGATTCTGAATTCTTTGTATTATGTAATTCAAGTCTTGAATACTTTTCTGGTGTATTTTATCGTACCTTTCTAACATACTTTGACATTCTGTATATGTGTATGGATATGTAAAAGCATAGTAATGCTCAATGTGTGGAAGATCTTGTGGTCGATGGATAAATGAGATGCAGAAGTTATCAACTTCCATCTTAGAGGAACGTTATATCTATTTAAGGCAACAAATAAATATATTGAAAATTGTACCCCACAAACTGGCTTTTCCTTGATACGTTCCCACTTTCCATAAGGACCAACTCGCATTACTGGTTGCATACCTTGATTAAATAGTTTGGCTTGCCTATTAAGATTTTTTATATTAATTCTTATGTTTTTGTTGGGTCGTCCACCTGACAAAAATGTAAATAAAATTTAATATGAGAACGTTTACTCAGTGTACATACCTTTAATTGAAAAGAAAAACCAGGTCCGGTTTGGACTTTCGTTAGGAGTGCCATAACAGTCTGGTGTAGTCCATGCATTGAATTCTGCATGAATAACATTATCCGATGTCTCTGATTCTAAAAACACATGTTCACATTACATAGATAGACTTATAAACACCTGGAAGCGATCTCTTATTTGTCATGATCAGTTAGCTGCATATCAACGAATCTTAATTACTTAAATATATAAGAATAAATTAAAAAAGATGTTTATAATTTTCCGAATATGCGGCATGAAAAAGAATCCTTTTCTATGATGTATTTCATGCACACATACATGTGAGACCATTAGAATTAAAACTTCATCTTTCCCGTGTTAACTGATATTTCGAAAAATTATTAAAACTGCTTTCATCTATATCAAACAATTTTCCTAAAGATTATAAAAAGGTAAAAGTAAAAATAACTAAACAGGGTGTATCCAAAATTACGACATAATCTGCATTCAGAGACGTCAGCAGTTCAGCAAACTGTTTAAATATTTTACATGAGCATAAAAGCCATTCAGAAGAGAAAACAGAAAAAGTTCTCGTTGCAAGGCCGATTCGAAATTGCAGTGAACTTTCAAATACTTTATAATAAATAAAAGGATTTCCAGAGTTTTTCCTGTTCTGATGGAAACAATGATGATACAGATGTAAGACAAACAGCTGTCTTTCAACGAAATTAAGAGAGAATTCAGAGATTATAGACACGGCCCTATAGAGAACCAAAGTCGGAAAAGCTTTTATTTTGAATACCCCTAATGTAACTAATACCCACAATTCAAGAATATCACCATGAGTCAATTAGCGTTCCCTTGTTAACCTAAACAACAGCGCCATCGTCCTTTGCAAAGCCTCTTTAAGACGCACATATTAAAGCGTGATTAATCATACCCGAAGTCATTTGAAAGGAATCCCGTTCATACAACAAAATGAACGGAAATTGTTATTGGCTTCTTAGAAACTTTTAAAAGAAAACTAGGTCGAATTGTTTCTGCGTCAAAGAGCAGACGCACTTGCTCCCCTACTAAACATTATTGTGTAGCGAGCGAGTGCAAATTTTTGGTGCTGTGCCCATCAGAAACACCCAGCCCAGGGGAAGAGTTTTTCTATTCTCTATAACAGTTTAGCGCAGCTGTGGTAAGTTGTTTTTCCTAAGTACTTTCCTAGGTCCTTTATGTTTTCGTTTTCGGCTGGTCACCAGCACACTCGAATGTAATGGAAGTCTGGCGCATAAGAATAAGACTAGCGCCAACTTTTTGTTTACATCAGGTCTGCTGCTTTGCTGGCCAATGTCCACTGTCCTATTGTACGCATTTTGTTCGTTCTGGCTGGTACCTTGTTAGGCACAATGAAAAATTTAAATCAGATTTTTGCAACATTCGTGGCTTAAGAATAAATTAATTATTTCTCTGTTTCCTGCCGCCTATCACAATTAGCCGACTGTTTTTGCATTAAGTGAAACCAAAGTGATTTCTGATGCTGCTGCTAATCCTAGTGTCTCTCTTTTCCCTGCAAAGTGGGATCCCCGTTTTTATTCGAAATGATATGCCATTTACTGTTATGAATAAATATTTCTCGAATACTCCTGAGTTTTCTACCTCTAGATTAGGCACACAATTAACTTCTGCTTTCTGGATTGCAGCCCAGGTATGTCTGCTGCTGGCACTGTTTGTTCATTCGACAAGCTATCTGACACCATTGATCAATTATTTTTAAAAACTCCTCGTTTCGGAATCGTTACCGGTGACTTTAATGTCCATAATGTACAATGGCTCAGACATTGTCTCAGACAAGTCTGCCGGGCAGACACGTGGAGTTATTCTGAGAATCATTCAACCTGCAACAGTTCGCAAATTATCCTACATGCATCCCTGATGTGTGCTACTCTTCTGGATACCAAGATATTAGTATACAATTTTCAACCAAATTAATTAGACCGGTTGGCCTCAAAGAGTGGTGAGTGAAACATATATAAACAAATATTAGGTATTTTTGTTTTGAGATGTAGTCCTTTAGCTCTCATAGTTATAAAACCTGTAACCGAATAACAACTCTTAGTGCGCAGCGAGTCAAGAAAGCTGCTTTTCAGACCTACAAGGCAACAAGTGCCCGAAAGCAAGGCAGATTTATATTGAATCGCACAACAAGTGAAATTCCACCATTAGCAAAGCCAAATTCCAATTTGAACAAAACATTAGAAGAAGTGTATTTGCATGGACGTTAAAATTAATTTCATTTCTTTTACCATACCATCTTCCACCTATCATATTTAATGACATTGTTATATAAGGACTCATTGGAAAGGGCAAATGTACTAGTTACTAATTACGCTGCAAATTCACACCTTTCAGCCATTACAGAGGCCCCAACAGCTCCCTCTGAGTGTGATATTAATCAAGATTCGCCTCATTTCTGCATGCTTGAGCTCCATAAAGTACTCGCGAACAATGGCGTGTCCAAAGCCACCGGAGCTTATATCATCTTGATCCTGAACCTAAGGGCTGCGCCTGTTCCCTGGTTAAAGCTCTGGGGAAAATAGGTTGTTTATCATATTCAAAAGGTATTTTTCCATCATTGTGGAAACTCTCCCAGCTAATTTTCAAAAGGAAAGAGGGATGCGATTTCTCTAACTACAGACCAATAGCAATCACTTCGATTGTGACTTCCGTTCCGGACATTAAATCAGCGAATTAAGGCAGGATACCACCTTTGTACTTTTCAGAAATGGACAATTTTTTTGGTCTTAAATTACTCTTTGAAGTGTGTAGAATAGAATTTCATTCATTAAAAAAGTGGCCGTTGTGTTATAAGCCGTTTTGGAGCAAGCGGTCTCGGTGAGCTTCATATAGTTCATAATGAATTAGTCGCGTAAACATCTTTCACAGGTTGCTTGGTTGTGCAACGTCTTTCACGTGTTTCTTTCGAATGTTTACGTATTGTTCACCATCATGATAAATTGTAAATCGTGCCAACTGAATAAAACATCGAGAAAGTCGCTCAGGGCCCCTATGGAAATTACGCGCACCATTCGAAAAAGTATACCTCGACATTGTAGGCCCATTGCCAATAACTGAAAAAGGTTATCGATTTGTACTTACCTTACAAGATGATCTTACTAAATATTCTGATGCATACCCAATTCCCACGCATAGCTCCGAAATTATAGCAAATGAATTGCTAAAGTTCATAACAAAATTCGGAATTCCTAAAACAATCCTCACGAATTTTATGTCGCAATTAATAAAGGATGTATCGAAATTATTTCATATTAAATTACTACACAAGACTAGTTATCATCCCCAATCGAATGGAGCCTTGGAACGCTCTCATTCGACGTTAAAAGATTATTTAAAGCATTATATTAATCAACAACAGAACGATTGAGATGATTACATACTTTTAGCTATGTTTGCTTATAACACCTCGATACATTGTACAACGAAATTTAGCCCTTATGAACTAGTATTCGGGCAAAAACTGGTACTTCCTAGCTCTCTTACGTCAACTCCTGAATTCAAACACACTTATGATTCTTACGTAAATCAATTAAAATTTCGATTAAATAAATCGTTTGAGATTGCACGGGAGAATATCCTCAAATCAAAAGAGAGGAGTAAAAATTATTATGATAAAAAGATAAACGATCCAATTTATAAAGAAGGAGATTTAGTTTACATGCAAAATAATATAATAAAGAAAGGACTTTCTAAAAAAATTGTCCCCTAATTGGAAAGGTCCTTATAAAATAACTAAAGTATGTAATAATAATAAAAACGTAAGAATACAAATAAAAAATAAAAAGGTTAAAGTTCACAAAAACCTATTGAAACATGCATTCGTTTCAGATTCAAATTCGTAATTATAACTTGTCAAGAATATTCAATTCAACCAATCAATAATGGAAGTGGGTTATTTTATGAACATCTTGGAGACCCAAAATTGTATTCTGATGCATGGAAATTAGTAACTCATATTAATAGAAATATCTAAACAATCATATAATCTATGTAATCTAGTTGAGAAAGAGCATGTTAAATTATTCTGTAATCAGACAATTCAATTCTGTAATGTTCAAATTCATGATCTTATAAATAAGGAAGAAGTAATTTATGATTTAATAGGGCAGAATAATCGTCCAAAAAGAGGTTTGATTGATGCTATAGGCTGCGTGTCTAAAATTTTGTTCGGTACCATGGATGCAAACGACGCTGAATACTATGATAAAGTAATTAAAAAAGTTGAGACCGATGAAAATAATCTGGAATTGGTGATGAAGGATCAGATAAACGTAATAAAAACCACGACAACAAATTTCAATGATACAAAGTTAAACGAAAGGGTATTAAATAAAAACATTGATAAATTTAACGAATACATGAATACATGAATTAAATATTCAATTTGAGGAAATAATAAACGTAATTCTATTTGCTAAAAAAGAACGTCATTCATCCGAGTTTGATAAGTCCTAGAATATTATTAGATGAATTAAAGAAAAGTGTACATTATCTTAAAAGTGGGAAAACATTTCCTCTCTAAGTCTAAATTCAAGATCCGCACAAGGTACAAACAAGTTTTCAAAATAAATCTCAGTTTTAGAAGGGGTGGGCCATAGGCCCCAAGAACCAGGTATGCTTCCTTCTAACAATTTACTATGAATAAATTTAGCGCTTGACTTACCTGGGCAGCTCCTTACAAGCTCCACACGACCTAAATTTCCGGAGTCAAAATTAGAATTGAAGATATATTCCCCGCAGACGTAATTGTCCACAACATTAAAAATGACGGGCTTTTCCTCCACTTTTGTTGTACGTGCCATTCTTGTAAACTAGTAATTTAGCAGCTCTTCAAATCCATTACCTAACCAGCAAGGAGAACTATAGTTTGTATTAAGATTTTTCCAGTTCCCTATAATTTTCTCCGGAAAAATTCACATCACAATGAAAAAGTTGACAGCTATCAGCTGATTAAATAATCACAGAGCACTTAAAAACACTTTGCATATTGCAATGTCAATAAATCAACTTCTTTTTCAAGGCACCCAATCTTAGCATCTATTTGTATTCTATTTTTATATTTTATTAAAATCAAATAATCTCAAGGAAAATTCAGGTCGATTGCCCTTTCATCGATATTAGCGCCATATTGGAAAAATTTAGCACTTGTGGATTGTGGGCCGATGACGTAATTTTGTAATTGTTTTAAATGTTCTGTAAATACTAAAGATTCAAACCCGTTTCTGAATGTGTACTAACTTGTACCAAATTGTATTAAACTCCGAATTGTAAGGTTTAGTGAACGAATGAAAAAATGGGAGCTTTAATTATTTCCGTAATTTTTAGTTTTTTGCGTAAAAAGCTGTTTGCGCTAAAAAATTTTAAACTAATTGTATACTCTTTCTAATTTTATTTAAGATAAAACAACAAATGTGCTTCACTTGAAGTATGCAAATCATTAAAACGCAGTCGATTAAGCATTAAGCTGGGGATAATTGCTATTATAAAAAAATGGCATTTCGCCTATAGGAATTTTCAAATTCAAATCGCTGTGTCCTAAGAAATTATTTTGCAGCTATGATATTTCCGAAATATAATAAGATTTTTCGTAATCCACTTTAGCGAAGCAGAGAAAATTGTTTTCGTTGACTGATTGACACACTCTCATTACAGTTGCTAAATACGCACCACAAAAACTGATATTTTATCAAACAAGTTATATTTATATCGCTATAAAAATCAACAAAAGTAAATGCATCCGTTACAGTCAAAATCCTTTAAAACCTAGTTTCTCTTAACACGCTACAAGTGCTTAGTATTCTATCACCTTTTTAATAGCAGCAAGGCAACGGGTTGTGTTCGGTAAGTAGAAGGGTTCGAAGACGTGAGGGAAGGGCGTGTCCCAACCGGTAACCCGCTGTATAGGGGCTTCTAAATGTAGAAAGCAGGCCTCTTGTACAGTAGCAGCTATTTCCGCCCCAAAGCCGTTTGTAAGCGGAGCCTCATGAGCCACAACAATCCGGCCAGTTTTCTTAACCGACTGAAATTCAAACAAAGTAAGTTTAAATGGACTGAGGATGAAAAAGCATTCTTACATTGCAAATAGTTTCTCTATCCCAAGGGAGGATAGTTACCAAGTCGATGACTTCGCAATTTACACCAAATTGCTTCTTCGCTATGTCGGCCGTCTTAAATTTTGCAAGAGTATAAGAAAATGTCAGGAGCAAACTTGTTAAGAAATTACCTCCAGGAGGACATGGACTTGGGTACCCCACCCAACTAAAGTCACATCATTTCCTTTTCGCAACACATCTGCTTTGCTCAGCGGACACTCGAAACTCTGCACTGGAACTTCCTCCACCGCGGCTCTATACAGAGTTTTCGGTTCAAATACAATGCAAGGATCCTTATCCTTTACGCAGGCGATCAAAAGGCCTTTGGCCTTATTCGGACCACGGGGTACCACAACTTTTAAGCCTGGAGTGTGTGCAAAATACGCTTCAGGACTTTGAGAGTGATACAGAGCACCGTGACCAACGGCTCCGCAAGGTGCTCGCACCGTCAATGATCCACAGTCAAAGCTGTTCCCGCTGCGATACCTGCATTTGGCTGCTTCATTTACCAACTAGGAAACGAATGTTCTTTGAGAAGTCACGACTGCAGAACAAAAACAATTTACTTGATCAAATGCTGGGAAGATGTAGTCGGCGAACTGGATTTCTGCAATTGCTGTGCTGCCCACATTCGCCACTCCAATTGCGAAGCCTGCGATTCCCTGCTCACAGAGCGGGGTGTTGAACACTCTGTCCTTACCGTATTTTCTCTGCAAATCGATCGAGCAACGGAAGACTCCACCGAACGCCACATCTTCTCCAAATACCAGGGCCGAGTCGTCGTTTTTCAAGGTCAAGTCCATCGCGTTATTAATCGCCTGGAACATGTTCATTTTTTGCGTTTGACCCGCAACAGGTGCTTCTTTGTCGGGGACATAAGTGAAATGCGTTCTTTTGGATATTTCATTGTGAAGTGCACTGGGAAGAGGAATCTTTTTGTATTTATTTATGGCACACCGCGAAACTACGTTTCTGATCATTTTGGATAATATAAATACGTAACGCACAGTACGTGGAGCGCCCAAGATTGACAGTTGGCAACTGATAAGGATAACTAATCAAGCCATACGGTATGAGTATGAGGAAACCGCATTACCATGCCATACGAATAAATGGTTCAGACCGAAAACGCCATTTGGTGCGAGTATCAGATTCTCATCATTTCAGACAATGTGACAGTTCGTGGTTATTGTTTATGGGCGCGGAGTTTTCATTTTTTGTTTGAGTTTTCGCCTGTTTTTGGGGGTTTTGCTAATACATAGTTTTATATATAGAAAGAAATTATAAGGAAATATTGGATTGAAATATTCGCCTTTATACATTTAATACAGCTCCAAAGCAACAACAAGTGTCTTCATATACGCGGTCCACACCCATTCATTAAAATGAATATTTTTTGGTGTTCAATAATTCTCAGTGTAACTTTGAAATCAGGTATTTTTCTAACTACATTTTAACATACAAACTTATTTTACTCTATTACAAGGTTTCTTGTTAGCATATTTCTCCAAAGAGTGTATTTTGTACGCAAGGCCCTACGTTTGTGTTTTGCGTCAGGTATGAAATATTTCGAGTTTCTTATTTTTTTAATACCTTGACGGCTGCGTGTTTTGAGCAAAAGCATTCGAAATTTTGTTTTTACTCATATAATAGCAGCCCTTCATATAAACGGTGAACTGCGGTTCGAACCAATAATCGGCCCGAGGACAAAGGACATTGGCCTGGGCTATTGTGGATCTATTGTTTTAGAGGGAAAAAGGAATAACTACTGTGATATAGGGGAAATGAAGTGCCTGACAACAGACGCCAGAAACCCTGACCTCGGTGGGCTCCTATAAACAGGAGGCAACGTTTTCGACCTCGGGGTCGTTATGTCCATGGTTTCCGTTAAAGTCACCTGCGGTACACGCGGACCGCGTCGTGATTATAGTCCTCTACGCGGTTATTATTATTCTCTTAGATCGTCCGTAGACTCTGGTATTCTGTTTTTCTGATTAAGCATCAAGGATAAATTTTGTCCCTCATACCGTTTTGTCGCGGTATCAGACAGACCTGTCCTGTATCAGGTATGGTTTACGAATCTTCGCCGGTCGGACCTGGGGTAGTACGTAATTTGTTTCGACTCAAGTCGAAACGACTTCTTATAGCTAAATTTAGTGTGTGAATTCTTATATAATTCAGCTATAGAAATTGCCTCGACTCAAGTCGAAACAAGTTACGCGTTTAGTAGGTGACACGCCACTGAGCATACAGCGGACGAACACCTGCCTGAGATACTTGGAGATATATATTAAGCACAAGGGCAACTCACTTAATTGCCAAACTGCTTTAGAGAAACTCCAAACTCCTTCAAGCTAAAATAGTAGATAGGTCTCGCCGACTTGACCGTGAAATCAGCGGTTAGAGCAGGGGCTCCAAAACGAATCGAGCCCTATCTGTATAGAAAACAACAAGAATAAAAAGAAGAAAGTGGAAAATAGAATTAAAATATACTCACGGCAGAAATTGGACTGAAATCGGGCAACTCCCTCAGAGTGTTGTCATATGAATCCTGTAATTTTGTCTAAGCTTTAAATTTACATCGGGTTAATTAGCGTGATACGATGATACCCTACCATAAGATGATAAAGAAACTTGCCTTCTGTGGAATTGCACAGGGGATCTTACTATTTTGAATAATTTTGTTCGCTAATTCGCGACACTTTCAGTCGCTTTCCGTGAAGACGGTGCATTTGATTTACAACATTTGAAAACAAATTCGAAATATTGGGTTTGCGAACACTCTGTCGCCATCTTGCATTCTATTCGGACATTTCAATTAAAGGCTGAAACACGTTCAGAGCCGTAAGTACCAATCAGCAAGTATTAAGCATTTGATGCCGACACATGATACCGCAGGAAGTTACACTCGAGGTACCAAGCTGCAAGCATTATACAGTACTGATAATTTTAAAGTATTTATATTTGACAATTGATCAAAATAGTTTAGATACATTTCAAGTTTTTATATTCCGTAAAATTTATATTATGCATGAAATTATTTTTCCTTATAAATTCTATAATCTTTTCCTCCATTTTAAATTCTTTTAATTTTAACACCTAAAAAATTTATAAATTTACACTTATTTTGTTGGTACTACTGCGGTATCAGTATCAAAATTTAAAACTTTCCAAATTTGGGTAGCAAGCATCATTTGATACTGGTAACAAATGATGCTTGCTAGCACCAATGCGGAAACTCTCATAAGTGTTCGTTGTTTGAAACTTGAATTTGATACCCGGTACTTGCGGCTCTGAATGTGTTTCGGCCTTAAGATATACGTAAATCAAATTTTACGATTATTCATTTCTCTCGCTTCGGGTTTGGTGTATCCATATCTTTAGTCCAATATTAATGTCTTTGTTTTTCACCACAATGGTCAGAAATTGATTAAACATTGCTAAAATAATGTCCTCTTTCATTTCTATGGTAAGTAACAAAAACTATCATGGTAAAGATTTGGTATAGCCATTATAAAGAGATTTATACTTTGTCAAAAATAAAGAAATGCAAGCTAAATTAAAATGATAGCAAAGGCGCCTAAAGCATTCAATAAAGGACAATAGAAGTGTTGTATTTCACTGATTCAAAATCATCTACGCACTCTTAACAGTGATATTTGCATTTGTATGTTTTTATAGCACGCAATGAACTTAATAGTGATTTTAAAGTAATTGCAATATTCAGGAACCAGTTTCAAAAAGTTGTTAACGATATTTACCTAAAGACTCATTCAATTCTTTACTTTATAGCGGATGCAATTAGATGTTACGTTTGCAATGCAACAGACACCACTTCGCCTTTTCAGTGTGGCGAGTGGTTTGAACGTTTCGATCGACCTGACCTAACTCCGCAAGACTGCACTTCTGTCCATGATGCAAAATATTGTATAAAACATATTGGTCGTTTTGAAGGTATAATAAAAATAAGGAAAAGTGGGATAGGATTTACAAACTAACACCTTCACTCCTAACAATCCATACTTTTATTACTATTAAAATTATTAATACAACAAAAATAACTTTCCACTTAATTTTCTCTGATATTACTAACAAAATATTAACTAATTTTAGTAAATAGTATTTCGTGCTACCAGTGTTCTGCTGCTGAAACCATAAGTTGTTCGGATCTTATAATCAACATGCCTGATTCACCATTAAAACCGGAGTCCTGTGATCATGTCCATGAAGCTAAATACTGCATAAAATCAACTGCATTGAATGGTTACTCTCCTCAGAAACTAATAATTACGTATTAATCTAGCTATGAATTTCTGCATGCGTTTTCATAAGCTTAGTTATGCTACCATTTTCTAACTTACTCACGCTTGGGCATTTATAAGCACCGCTGCTGCTCGTGTAATCAATTATCTTTGTTGACAATTCTGATTTTTTCTTAATAGGCGGAATTGGAGCCAAAAGATATTGCTCATCAAAAGACCTAGGCAATTATTGCGACTACGTGAGGAATGTGGGAGATAAAATGGAATATCGTTCCTGCATTTTTACATGCGACACAGACGGCTGTAATTCGTCTCCAGAAATAGCAGTTAATAGGATTGCGTTCGTTGCGATAATATTTTGTGTTTTTATGTTTAATAGATTAGTAAGATGAATCGACGTGAAATGACTATTTTTAATGTGAGTGATAGCGTTACGTCCTCTTACATTCCGTCCAAAATTTTCCACGATTGTGAGTTATTTTAAGATAAATAAATTACTTTTACACGAAATTTGTTGTTGTTTGCATTTAAATACATCTCCATTACGACAAGTCCATCTAATCTTATAAATTTTACTTTAACTTCTCCAGATCTTATTTTTTTCTAAATATAGGCATTCAACACATTATAGGGTTATGATTGTATCCAGTTTTTTACGCGTATATCATAATTATAGCAGCTTAAAAGAGACAGAAAGGGAGAGAGGCATTAATCTTTAGGAGAAGTGTGAGCCACCTTAGGTCGCAAGGAAATTTCTCTTTAAGAAAAAAATGAAACAGATTAGGGGAAGACAACAGGAAACGTTATACAAGTCACGCGGCCGAGAAAAATGATGATTTTCATGATTTTTTTCGCAATGAGAAATGCATATTGTTTTGAATTTTTGTTTTATTCGATAATATAATCAAAATTCGAGTATATTTAATACAAAAAAAAAATATTAATTGTATTCTGAGTAACAGTGGCCTTCCTAATAGTCATTCTTGTATTGTATTGTAAGCAAACAGGCAAAGCAATTTGGTGAAAAAATTTGAAAGAATTTCCTTATTCTGTAGAAATAGCACAAATGCATTCCCATGTTTTGTTTCTGCATTAATGAATGCGTCTGGAAAAATTACCCAAAAAACTATTTTGAGCCGAAACGTCCAAAATAGTTACATGTGCTTTTTCTGAAATAACCAATTCAATTTTAGGAGAAGCGATGATTAGTAATAATTGGTCAATTATATCGCACGGTTTATTGGAGGAACATGCAGTATAAGTATCACACGAATTTTGACCGCGACAAAGAAAACAAAAATAAATTGGATTGGATTTAGCTTTATTGTCTACATTTTTGTCCTTTTATCTGGTTTGGTTCTACTAATAATTCCATATTTTGCATGCTTGTCGGGGGAAATATTTATTTTTAATTAATTGGCGGGAGAAGAGTCATCCGTTTGAGTAGCTCAGCGGTTAGAGCACCCGACGAGAAATCGGAATAGTTCACTGGTTCAACTCCAGTCCCAGACAGCGATGTCAATAATCTAGGATTGTTACAAATAAATATTTCAAAAATTTACCATCATTGAAATTTACATTTCTCAGTCTCAATTACTAAATGTTTCAGAAAATCAATTTTATCCAACTTCATTTGGTTAAAATTGAAAATTGTTACTCTAAAAATCTTAAAACGAATTTTTATCAT
>QYTT01085664.1:22926-35823 GCA_006980735.1 Dasypogon diadema
TTACGTCCTCTTACATTCCGTCCAAAATTTTCCACGATTGTGAGTTATTTTAAGATAAATAAATTACTTTTACACGAAATTTGTTGTTGTTTGCATTTAAATACATCTCCATTACGACAAGTCCATCTAATCTTATAAATTTTACTTTAACTTCTCCAGATCTTATTTTTTTCTAAATATACGCATTTAACACATTATAGGGTTATGATTGTATCCAGTCTTTTACGCGTATATCATAATTATAGCAGCTCAAAAGAGACAGAAAGGGAGAGAGGCATTAATCTTTAGGAGAAGCGTGAGCCACCTTAGGTCGCAAGGAAATTTCTCTTTAAGAAAAAAAATGAAACAGATTAGGGGAAGACAACAGGAAACGTTATACAAGTCACGCGGCCGAGAAAAATGATGATTTTCATGATTTTTTTCGCAATGAGAAATGCATATTTTTTTGAATTTTTGTTTTATTCGATAATATAATCAAAATTCGAGTATATTTAATACAAAAAATATTAATTATATTCTAAGTAACAGTGGCCTTCCTTATAGTCATTCTTGTATTGTATTGTAAGCAAACGGGCAAAGCAATTTGGTGAAAAAATTTGAAAGAATTTCCTTATTCTGTAGAAACAGCACAAATGCATTCCCATGTTTTGTTTCCGCAATAATGAATGCGTCTGGAAAAATTACCCAAGAAACTATTTTGAGCCGAAACGTCCAAAATAGTTACATGTGCTGTTTCTGAAATAACCAATTCAATTTTAGGAGAAGCGATGATTAATAATAATTGGTCAATTATATCGCACGGTTTATTGGAGGAACATGCAGTATCAGTTTCACACGAATTTTGACCGCGACAAAGAAAACAAAAATAAATTGTGTGCCTATGGAGTATAATCTAGGATCATTCCAAGAATATTCCTTCAAAATAATAAATGGCACATCATTACATACATCGAGAGCGATCTCTCGTTACGGCAATTATAAGGAAAGCATCTAGCATTCTATGGGTGCCAGGCCATAGCAGCATATATAGTAACGAGATAGCAGACGAGCTAGCGAGGGAGGGAGCTGTTCTTGGCTCTCAAACCTCCTCTACAGGGATGTCGACCAGATATCTACTTGGGCGTATTGCAAACTGGGCGAACAACCAACACCACCGTATATGGGACGCGACCCCGCTCGCCAGTACAACCAAGGAACTGTGGGGCCCGCCAAATGCTAGCTCAACGTCCAAGCTTCTCCGGCTAAACAAACCATCACTGAGATTGCTGGTTTCAATTCTGACAGCACATAGATTCCTTAAAGCGTACCAACACAAAATCGGCCGCTCTAACGACGCCGACTGTAGGGGCTGCGGAGATGGAACGGAGACTGTGACACACTTCTTGTGCCACTGCCTGTTACTCTCGGGGAAAAGACTCAGGCACCTGGGATGCTACTTCCTTGACGCACTGTATCAAGCAGGCGAAAAAGGATGGGAGCGTATTCTGGCTTTCACTAAGTCGACCGGGTGGCTGGGTCAGTGAATGGATCCATCCCATTCACTAGCTACTCATGGGTAGTACTGGGTGGATGAACAATGGGCCTAATAGTGGCCTCGTTCCGAGATTCCTTGGATCTCACACCTCTCCAAAAAAAGGAAAGCATCCAATGATAACCAGAGACAATCAATTTACGTCAGCATCGGATGTACCCGTCAAAACAAAAATGCACAACTACGACGTATACATGCAGGGTTGAAGGATCAAATTGAGTTGGAGTTGAAATTTCAATCCGAGTCTTTATGAAAAGAAATTTGAAAGATGGAGTTGAAATTGAGTTCAATCAAGGTCAAAATCCACAGTTCATAACAGCTTGAAATTGAGGTATCTTTTGTAAAAAAAAATTCTAATTTCCGAATTTAAATTTAAATATAAATGATTTCAAAGCCGTAAACACTAACTAAAAATGCTAAAAAACTTTAAAAAATAATCTGCAAAGCTTATCAAATATCAATCAACTCGACTACTCAACCCGCGTATACAAACCACTTTCGTCCATAATTTCCACTCTACCCAGCCAGCAAAGAGTAGTCGAGTCGAGTCAATTCGATTTCAACTCAACTTGCGTTTACATAAAGTTCAACGTTGGTTTAACCCAGGTTCAACTCTGCATGTATATGTGGTAAATAGGAGTTAACGATTCCCTCTAGTACGGCAGCAGATCGAATCTAAATAAAAATCCAGTGCTGGTGTCATGCCTAAGCACTAATTCTTATAACATCAAGGTTAGCCAGCGCAAACTGTATAGTGATCCACACACTTTTTTTTAAATTTGTCAACATTAAGAAGAAAGTTGACAATTATCCTACGTCTATGTCCTTCGGTGGGCACTCTACCAACGACGTCCCGATTTTGAACCGGATATTAATAACTCTACGTACATTGACAACCATCCATGTGTAGCTGATTTATCTCCGTTCATTTCTGATGATATCATTATTGCCCACATCATAGAACTTGCCTTTGATTTCACTTCGGGTCCTGATTGAGTGCCCCCAGCGGTGATTAAACCATGCTCTGATTCTTTGGTTGCTCCTCTTCGCATTCTTTTTCAGAAATATCTTAGCAGAAATTAATTCAGTTCCTAAACGATGGAAAAATTCTTTCATTACACCCATTCACAAAAAGAGCAATAGGAACGAGATTTCAGACCAATAGCAAAATTATCTTACATACCTAAACTATTGGAGTCTATGGTTCTTTCTCAGATATCTCCGCGAAGTAAAGATATTCTTTCGATCATTCAACATGGTTTTGTGTCATACAGGTCCACCACAACAAATTTATTGGAATTTACCACTAAAACAATATCTCGTTTTGGAAATAATCTGCAATTGACTGTATTTATACAGATTTCAGCAGGGCTTTTGACAAGCTGTCGCATTCGGTCATTATGCTCAAATTGCGGGAGTTAAGATTTCCGTTGCTATTCTTAATATGGATTGAATCGTTTCTGTCTGATAGGTCCTATCAGGTACTTTTTCGTGGTTTTCGGTCTAAGGTCATAAAGGTCACATCTGGGGTGCCTCAGGGTACTCACCTTGGTCCTCTGCATTGATGACATTTGTTGAAGCATTCCAATGATTTACTTTGTGCTGACGATATGGAGATTTTGTCCTTCATCCATGATATCGGTGACTGCGTTTCTCTTCAGGCGGACTTAAATATCTTTTATTCTTGATGTGGACACAATACCTTGGAGCTCAACATAAATAAATGTCTGATCATGTCGTCCTTCAGAAAGCGTGATACTATCAGTTATGACTATAAATTTGCCGCAGACGGCATTCCTCGCGCACAATCTGTTACTGACCCCGCCGTGAGACTTGATTCAAAGCTTGACTTCAGTTCCCATATCAATTATGTGGTTTCTAGAGGTAATTCCATACATAATTCAATAAGCGCTGGTCCAAAGACTTTTCTGACCTGCAGGTCTTTTTATATATTACTCATTCGTCAGACCACTACTTGAATATGCATCCCAGCTTTAGAATCTTTTTTATACTGTCCATTGTGGCCGTATCGAGTGTGGTCGGCGCAGGTTCATTACATTTGCGCTTAGAGATCTTCCCTGGAATGACCCTATGATTCTTCCATCTTATCAGGAACAGCTTAATCTCATTGGCCTGGCTTTCTTAGAAAAGCGACAGGGTGGCCTTCAGGATTAATAATCGCAATTTGAGAGGCGTTCCCCTTTTACATGTTAACATGGTAAGCATGAGCCTATTAAACGCATGTGTGCAGCGGTCAATCGCATTGGGGAACACTTTGACTTGAATGCGTTTAAGAATGTATTAAAATTCGTCTTCGTTTGACCCTATGATTTTTGTATGAATTTAGCTTTATCGACTACATTTTTGTCCTTTTATTTGGTTTGGTTCTACTAATAATTCCATATTTTGCATGCTTGTCGGGGGAAACATTTATTTTTAATTAATTGGCGGGAGAAGAGTCATCCGTTTGAGTAGCTCAGCGGTTAGAGCACCCGACCAGAAATCGGAATAGTTCACTGGTTCAACTCCAGTCCCAGACAGCGATGTCAATAATCTAGGATTGTTACAAATAAATATTTCAAAAATTTACCATCATTGAAATTTACATTTCTCAGTCTCAATTACTAAATGTTTCAGAAAATCAATTTTATCCAACTTTTTGGTTAAAATTGAAAATGTTTACTCTAAAAATCTTAAAACGAATTTTTATCATTTTAATTTTAATTTAAGATATTAATTCTAAAAAGGTTTGCCATTTAAATTTAGTACTTGGAGATCCCTGTGCAATTGCACAAATTGAAGGTATATGAGTGACATAACGTTTTTATATGTTCCCTCAATTTGCAGCTTAAATTTCAAAGCGCGTTTTTTTCAGAGGTGTCCGCTGTAGGCCTAATCTTCCCATGCAAGGAAGCAATAAAAATTGCAAAATATTTTACCATATGCAGAATAATGAAAAAGGTTCCAATAAATCCATGTATTGCATACTTATCGGTGGCAAACACTGAACCTAACACCAAAGTTACCGAGGAACGCAACCCCAAAGTAATGAACACAACCTCGAACTGATGCGGATCAGTGTTGCCATTATAAAATTTCAAGAAAAGCTCGATGAAACTCCATATAAAAAAAGTGGCTGAAATACGGAACCGGGAGCTTTCTTTGTATAATTAATATATAGATTAGCTCCACATGAACCAATGAATCACACAACAGTAATCTCCACCGACTGATATTAGAACAATTTCGTACTAAAGTAAATAAAAGTCAAAATGCATTTTAAAAATTTTATTAATTCAACTTTATAAGACTGACTATTTAACGGCCTCTTTGTTTATATATAAAATTAGTTTCATTCAAGGACATGAAAATATATAAATATTTATCTAAAAAGGCTTAGAGGGTTTATACTTTCAATATATTTAAATTTTTCACAATTTGTTATTAACTAACGATTTGATTACGTTTTCTCTAAATGAATGTTGTTACAGCTAAAGGTACTCAAATTTGTTAATATATATATTTCAAATTTAAATATCATCTATTTTCAATACGTTTCATTATGCTTTTTGAATGGACCCTATAGTAAACTCTTTTAGTACCTTTAATATGCTTCTCAGGCCATTGAAGATTTACATATAAATTATTGGCCTGATTTTTTTTTACTTTTAGTCAATTTTACTAGACATCAACTTAACTACTTCATTCTTTTATTCATTTCAAGAGTTTATGATATCACCACCCTTTTTGTAATCAATGTTGACTAGTTACATGTATTTATTTCCCTTTAACAACATTTCGTTGACTTAAAAAGAATTTGTATAGCTTTACAAAGTGCTAGCCAAATACATTGTAAAATATATTAATGCATAAATGTAGAAATTAAAACGTGTGTTGTTCATTGTCTATTTCCCGAATAACCCCGGAATGTTTTATTATCGATAATATTTTTCATTGTTTTGTGTGAACCCCGGCTCCACTCGTACAGCTATTTGGATGTCTGAATTGTTACAGTGTGATATCTTCCCATATACAGTTATTTTGTCTTAAAAAGTCTTTGAATATATCAATGCTAGGCGGTTTTAATTGTCTGCAAAAGATTACGTAGTTTAATTTGCATTATTTATAGCTTCTGTAATGAGAAGAACAAATCACAGTACTCAAAGCATGTTATTAAGTTACTATGGTCATTAAAAGCACTTATAAATCATTTTTACTCCTACCAGGGGGAGGGGAACATATATTAGTTTTATTTACAGTTTAATTTATTTAGTTTGTGGAGTTTCGAATTAAAGAAAGAGTTTAACTGTCTTAACATCTTAACGACGAATGACGCCTTATGCCAAGTTATGCCGTAAATTTCAAGGAGATATTGCTAAGATTTCACATAAAAATATTACACAACATGTGACTACAGTGAAAACCGTAATCTTAAAAAAAACAGGTAAAATTGATTAAAATAATTCTTTTTAGTTTTCTCACAATATATAAATGTTGAAACTGGTGACTTTTTATTTTGATGCAGAGACGACTTCTTTTCAATAAAATTTATTTTAAAGGCCTAACTCCGTCCACATGACATCGAACTATCCCCTGAGCTTGACTGTGTATGGGCATAGGAGAATTCTGGATCACGTAAAAGGGATCAGGGAACTCATGATGCCCAAGGACAGGATAAAGAGGGTCAGGGTAACCGAAAGGTTTCACAAGACCCTTATTGCTGACGGATCGCTCCCAGAAAAGGGACCCGGGAATATTTTTATATTCACGGACGGATCTATGATTGACGGCAGGGCACCTGCCGGCGATATTCTCTGAAGACCTAAACTTGTCCTGCTATGTTAGCCTGGGAGGATGCACCTCGGTTTACCAAGCAGAAATGCTTGCTCTGGTTCGTGCGTTGGACTACTTAAAAGAGGGTCAGGTGCGAGGGAGTAAAATCCTCATTGCACTGGACAATTAAGCGGTGGTCAGATGCATGGATCGGACGGAGGTGGTTTGATCCCTGGCGATGGAATGTGTGCAAAAACTCAACGAGTGTGCTTCAGAAAATGAGGTAACACTCTGTTGGGTTAGAGGACACACTGGGATCGATGGGAACGAAAAAGCTGACGCCCTAGCAAAGCAGGGTTCGGCTATGGAGTTCCTAGGGCCGGAACCTTTCTCCGTTGGTGGGGGAATGGTGAAAGCCCTAATCGAGAATTGGGTCATAAAGGAACATCAAAATCGATGGGATAGTATGACAACTTGCAGGCAGGCTAAGAAAACGATTAGTCTGTCGTGCGGAACGACCAAAAGGAGAGTTCTAAGCATGGAGCGAGGAACTCTCCGTTGGTTAGTTTCACTGACTACTGGACACGGTTGTTTCGGACATCATCTCAAAAGGATACCTGTGTCTAGAGGATACGAAGACGGCGGAGCACATTCTGTGCGAACGTCCGGCTTTAGCGAGCAGGAGGTTGGCTGTTACCGGCAGCCCTATGGTTGGCGTGGAGCAGCTAACCTATAAGCAAATGCTCGATATGACAAGGGGCGTCAAGGTCAGGGATCTGCCAAGGAATCTCCCGGCAGGAACTGGCTGAGACGGCTCTTGGCAGAGGGACGAAAAGGGACCCATTTGACGAGGTCTGGTTCGTGATCCCTCGAATATCTTTAATAATAATCTCCTGAGCTTCTTCTAATTTTATACATAATTCACTTAAAGTTTCGCATTCTTTTGAGTAGACTTGAGTAGCTTTTTGTAATTATTCTAAACGGAAAACGATGGGGTTTAAGGGCCAATCCTAGCCTTATGATCTAAAAAAATCTTCTTTATTTTGCATTTCATTACAGATTGGTGTTTAGAATTATTTTTCAAAGGTCTAAGGTGTAAACTCTCATTCGTTTTCATGTTTTTAGAGGGCTCGAAGTTATCCTGTAGGCTGAGAATACACTTACATATACTTTCGCTTTACATAGCTTAATATCGCTTGGCTTTTAGAGATTATATGAGCTCCTATAATAACTACTTCACAAAAAATTCATTTAGTTGGCGTTGCTTTCCACGGTAAAAGCGTTATTTTTAGGGTTTCGTACGTCTGAACGAAAAAACGAACTCTTATAGGATCACTCGTGTGTCTGTCTATCCGTCTGTCACAGCCAATTTGCTCCGAGTCTACTGGACCGATTAAGTTGAAATTAGGTATCATATGAACTTGTGTGACCCAAACACACAAAATCTTAGAGTAGTTGGTTGCTTCCTTTTCGAATTATGTCCAATAATACAAAAATTCAATCTGGCGGCCTACCGATGGAGTGGGGGATCCGCCTCATTTTCGAACTTAAATCTACAAATTTTCTAACAGTAATATATACCAAATTTCAACCTTCTAACTCAATTCGTTCTCGAGTTATCGTGTATACAGACGGACGGACAGACAGGCGGACAGACGGACATGCTTAAATCGATTTGCTTTTACATTCTGCTCTTACATTATTGGTTCTATGCGTTACAAACGTTGGATTAAAACTAATATACCCTATCTATCACATAGGGTATAAAAAGGAATCCTTTACAAATAGAGCTAAGGAAATGCGACAATTCAGAAAACAATGGGTGCAAGATTCAGTCAGTAGATACAATAGCAGAAATACATTAGAAAAATTAGGAGGCAATCGCAATTTACAAAATTCGTTGATATTTACAGACTTTATAAACGAATTAATTAACCGTATTAACATGCGTACTAAGATAAGAAAATTCTGGCCAAAATAGCATTCGATGAATAGTCGTGAAAACTTTCCGCATATTTAGAATTTGTTGCCTCAATAATTATTACGGACTGAGCATATGATTCAAGCAAAATTATTTCTTAAGATGTTAAAAAATGAAAATTTTCTGGAGTTTTGAAGCATGAGAGGAGGTACCGGAGGCTATGAGCTCTATGTTATGAACTAAACATGCCGTATAAATCTCAATAGAACCCCTATAAAAAATACAAATTTCTTGAAAATTTCTGTTAATTTTGTGTATGAGTGTAAACTTTTATTCTAACATTATTAGCTGTATTTTTTTCTCACAAGACGCATACAGATCTCAATTAGACACGTAATTGCAACAACACAATATCCCGATATTTATATAGATCTTGGATCTGGATCTTTAAATATGTATCTGGAAATTAGTACTTACTCTCAGATATAGGTGAATTTTCCTAGATCTCAGATGTTGGGTAATACAAATCTAGATCTTGTAGCAAAAAATACAGCTATTATTACATTCCACTGTCCAGTCAATACTTCCCTTTTTAATTTCGAGAAATAGACAATCTTTGATTTGATTTGAGAATTTTTAAATGCGCACATGCATAACTGCTAAAAGTTACTAAGTCATAAGTCTAAAGACATTGGACATGTACAGTTTAAACTTATTGTTATATTTAATTTTTGTTTTGTACTAAAAATGTATTAAATATATTCTTATAAATGCTTGTTGTAAAAAATTGCACCAATTTAAGTTTGCTTCAGTAGCACTGTAATTATAATAATAAAAAAATAAACAAATCAATTGTCTTGTATAGATGTAATTTGGCATTTCTGTATATTACTTTATAGGTACTAAGGCTTACTTAGAATTACACTTCTTCTACATTCTCTAAAAAGTCTATTAACATCACAAATTTCTCCTTGCCGGCCCTGACCACTTTCAACAAGATGAATTCAAGTAATATTACTGGAAAAATTTCTTATTTAGTCTTGAGGTCGAAACACATATTTTATGAGCTAACATCAACAAAATGATATGGCACACAATCATTAACATTAAACAAATTAATTTACAGTTCATAATTTTCAATTATGCAATTTAACTAATTTCAAAAAGACGCTGAAAATTGTAGTAATTATGGTTTTCAGCATTCTCGCGTAATTGTGCGGTATATAAATTGTGCTCAAATACATAAGGATGAAAATTACTATATCAAGAAATAATAACAACAATTTGTTGTAGGCTAAGTCTTTAACAACTATAAAAACAATAATATTCTTCTTATATCATAGCCCAATTTGGAAAATATTAAACCTAGACCAGGATTATTGGTAACACAGACCACACATACAGTACAGGATATAAGATGTCTATTTACGAAATAACTTTGTTTAATTTGAAAGCGATAACTTTAATACAGTATTTTTCACTAACAAGGAAGGCGTTAAACTGGCTCATCATAGAAATCGATGCAAATTGAACATTGTTCTATTAATTTCCTCATTTTGATTTTGTAAAAATCACTACTAAACTGCTAAAGTTCTGAGACTAAAACGTGTTTGTCGAAAATTTCGGAACTGTCTAAAATCTGGCAAACATTTCCAGTGGGATTTCGTAAAGATTTAGATTTTACAGTCTAAACTCTAAATTTGGAGTAAACAAGATTTCGTAAGGAAAATGTACTCCAAGTTAGAGCTAATTTGACACCTTAATCTTGGAGAAAATTTTCACAGCGATGCGTTCCGTCGTTAGTGAAAAATGTACTATTGTACTCTAAATTTAGAGGAATTTTGGTATTCTATAACCAGAATTTGTTTAATTTAGAGTAACAACTTAGACTGATGCTACTCACAATAAATTTGTTTCCGATTAGAGTAGTTTTTGTGAAAATAAAGTAAATTAAAAATGAAGATGGGAATGTATTATCATTTCTGTACTTTATTATTCCTTTTCCAAATATTATGTAATGCATAAATTTATTATAGGAGCGAGAATTTTTAACTACAGCTGCATTTGTAACAATATCTTGCATATATGTAAAGTAGTCCGATAAATTCATGTAGACTACTTTCTTCCTCTTTATTTATTAGCAGCTGCCAGCATATCGCAAATCAAAGCTGATGGTTCACTCAGCGCACTCGGATGTAAATTATTTAGAGTTTGAACCAATGCAAAAAAGTATACAATAATTTCTTATATACTGTAACTATTTTTCAACCAATGTAAAGGAAATAAATCACGTATAATGCATTAATACAGAAATATTGAGAAAGCCTTGCCCGCCTCAAGAATGGCACTATTTTTATGTTTACGTTATTCATACATAAAGAATAAATTTAGTACACGTTAGAAGTTTCTAGTTCAAAAAAAAGGTGTTATTCGTTTAGAAGGTGATTCATTATGGTCTAAAAATCATTCTATTTTTTATTTTCAACAATATATTTTAACAGACTTGCAGCATTGACCAAGCTCCTAAGGCAAAAGTCGAAATTGGTGTGGGAATATATCCAAGTGCTGGCTAGTCTTGGAGCACAAAACCACCTAACGGTACAATGGATACCGGGACATTCAGGCTTTGAGGGTAACGAAGAAGCAGACATGCTGACCAAGACAGGTGCATCAATGCCCCTCGCTGGACCAGAACCTTTTTGCGGGATCTCTTATAGAACCGCTAAATACGCCCTCAACACCTGGCTCTATAATCAGCTGGAGCAGAAGTGGGCATTGGAAAAGGCCTCAAAACAAACCAAAAAATTTATCAAAAGCCCTTCCCATAAAAGAACTTTGGAATTACTACAACTGCCAAAGAACCAGATAAGAATTGTTGTAGGAGTCCTTACAGGACACTGCAGGCTCAGAAAGCACCTCAATCGGATGGGCGTCGAGACCACCGAGGTATGTAGACTCTGTCTCGAAGAGGAGGAAACGTCGGAGCACATTCTCTGCGAATGCGAGGCAGTTGCATGATGTCGATTCCAGCTGTTTGGAGCACATCTTTTGAGGCCCTCAGACTTCGAGAACGTCTCCTTCAAAAAGAAAGAAAGAGTGGGACTGATGGAGGAACTCTAAGCTGTGCGGAGCACAATAGGCCAACTAGTGGCCGCAGTGCATAGGCTACTTCAGCCCCGCCCCATTCTAAATCTAATCTAAGGCAAACGGTGAACGCTTTTTCACGAAATTTTGTCCATCGATCCGTCTTCCACTCTGTATTGCAAGCTATAAATACCTCACAGTTTACAGCTCTCAGGCGAGGCATCGCTGGACCAAAAGCAGAGAAAAAGCGTTCACGGTCTGCCTAAGGAGCTGATTAGTCTTTCTGCTATTGCTTGGTCGATGCTTGCAGTTTATGTATTTTTAATAGTAATAGAATTGGAATTCAAATCTTTGCACGTTCTCAAGCATGTAAAGAACCGCTACGCTTTTTTATTGCACCGTCTATTTTCTACATACTCTTTCAAATAGGGAATTCAAGCGCGATAGAGACAGTATAAGACAAGAGTAAAATTGGTTATTCATTTCAGTAGCGTAAAGCCAGAACAAAATCATTTTTAAATTTTTGAAAAACGATTTTTTTACATCTTCTGAAAAGTATAAATGTCTAGAATGTTAAATGGTGTAGAAGGGTTTTTCGATCCGCACATACAAAAAGTTTCTGCAGCCTATTGAACGTAGCGATATTTCAGCTCAGGTAGAAAACTTATCGTACCATGTCGCTCCTTCACAAAACGATTTCTATTATTCCATACAAGTGTACAGTCTTTAAGAAGAACGTAGTTGTAAGTCAACTGTAGATGACACTTTAGTGGTAGTACATAGTCAACCATAACAAACTTTAAATGCGTTTTTCTCGAAACACGATTTTTCAAACCTGCGTCGGTTCTAGTTTTAAAACAGTCGATTGATTGGCTTTTAGTTTTGGATTTCTTAAAGTAGACACTTTTTATGGGAGCCTATGGTGAAAGCCCTAATCGAGAATTGGGTCATAAAGGAACATCAAAATCGATGGGATAGTATGACAACTTGCAGACAGGCTAAGAAAACGATTAGGCTGTCGTGCGGAACGACCAAAAGGAGAGTTCTAAGCATGTTCCGTTGGTTAGTTTCACTGACTACTGGACACGGTTGTTTCGGACATCATCTCAAAAGGATGGGGATCCTGGAGGATGATACGTGCAACCTGTGTCTAGAGGATACCGAGACGGCGGAGCACATTCTGTGCGAATGTCCGGCCTTAGCGAGCGGGAGGTTGGCTGTTACCGGCAGCCCTATGGTTGGCGTAGAGCAGCTATAAGCAAATGCTCGATATGACAAGGGGCGTCAAGGTCAGGGATCTGCCAAGGAATCTCCCGGCAGGAACTGGCTTAGACGGCTCTTGGCAGAGAGACAAAAAGGGACCCATTTGACGAGGTCTGGTTTGTGATCCCTAGAATATCTTTAATAATAATAATGGGAACCTATACCTATAATATATAAAAAATTTCAATATTTACTATTTTTTTAAAGCCACGTAAAGTGCAAAAGAAGTAGGAAAATCGCAACATTAATTTCGAGTAAGCACCATTTCGTCAAATTTAAAGTTATATACTTTATCCCACAAATTTAATATACATGTAATGAATAT
>QYTT01085665.1:0-23643 GCA_006980735.1 Dasypogon diadema
GAATGAAGATCGTGGAAAAAGGATGGTCAATATTCTATTAATTAATTTTTATGCAAATATAAATATTAAAAACTGAAATTCTCCAAAGAAAAAAAAAGTTTCCTGCCAACTGAATTAAATATTCGAGATTATCTTGCTGTAAGGAATTAAAATACTCTCCTTTACTGCGTCATGAAACTGCCTTTAATTTCCTTTGTGTACTATTTCCAACTCTAACAAGTGTTTAGTCCTTAGGGAGTAGTTTCAAAAATTTCTACCAGCGGGATAAAAAGATATATATTTTATAGTGATACCTTCAAATGTTTCAATACCGAAAAGAATATTCTTATAACAATTATCAATAGAAAATATATGTTTGGATGAAGGTTTTACATATGTCAGCAGTTATATAATAAATGCATTTGAAAGAAGAATGTAGAGATATGAGAGACTAAAGTAAAAATTTACTTACTTTTATTTATTTATTTATGTATTTGTTTCTTCAAAACAGTTTTTCAAGCTGTGCTTTATGAAGAAATATTTCCAATCTTTTGTTGTGATGTTAAAATTTATATACCTACCTTTATTTAGCTAAGACGATATAGCAGAAGTATACTTAAAGGGCTATTCATCAATAGGTCTGACTACCATAGCTACTTTCGTTCGTCTTAAAAACGTAGTATTAAAAAAAACTATTATATATCATCATGAGTATAAAAAAAAATTACAATAGCACCTTTTTGGTGTGCGCTCTGAAATTGAACAAAAATAAAGTGCTTTCCAATGAGAGCGATAGAATTTTGAATTGCTGCTACCACCAGGTCTGTATTGAATTATCAGCCATATGACAGCTGTATTCAGTACTGTTTACCAAGTTAATATGGTTACATGATTTTTATTTAATTTTTATTTAATTCGAGCAAAGCTTCGTCTACTTCATTTGATTTATGATAAGCGTAATCAAGAGTGGATTTGATTTACTGATTTTCCAATTTCTGGAAAAAGAATCTAAGATACCCTGAAGCAACTAGTTTCAGAAGAGCGATTTGCTGTAATCCAGCTAATGTAAATGTATCTTTCGAAAGTGTCTGAGGGTCTTAGTGAACTAAACACCAAATTTTTAAAATTGAAATTTCGTTTTTATTCAGATTTTCTTAAAGTTAGACCCTTGTTCTTGTGATGAAGATGTGTTTCAAAAAATCGATTCCACACCGTCCTATGTTATGCATCGTTCTAAATGCTTAAAATTATGAATAAGTAGACCACCAGTTAAACAAGACTAACTTCTGCTAATAGTCGCAGGAGCTTTAGGAATAGAAAAAGAGAGTGGTTTCTCATTAGAATCAGTTGAACCAAGTATGATAGGTTCACAGTGTGTCAAGCGTCATCTAAAGCGATCAAGAGAGTCAGCTGATCTTACTAATATTGTAGAAAAAGAGACATTAAAAAAATAACGGAATAACAGACAAACGAAAAGTAAGGAAAATGCACAGGAAAAATACAAAAGAGACTAGAATGGAAGTAAAGAAAAAAAGCAATACCACAAAAATAAAAAAGTTAAGAAAAAGTCCTTTAAAGCCGATACAAAGGTTTGTTTTTTTTTGTTATTTAGTTTCGTTTTTTTTGGAACACAAAGCATCAAAAATTTCTATATTTTTAGTACCTATAGGAAAATATGTGATAATTTTGTTTACTTGTGTTAATACCTGCCCCCGCGTTGTTAATTTCAACCCCAAGAAAGGAATGAAGAGTAACAACTGACTTTTGCCAGAAAAATGTATTTTATTGTAAAAGAAATTTATTAAGTAAAGATTTTTGCTACTAAAATTATACCTAAATATTTATACCATTATATGAAATAAAACTCATTCAAAAAATTTTACGCAATTCAGAACTATCACTTAATTTCTAGAATTTGTTAATTGTTGCCCTGGACTCCCCTACTTATTCTTCTCAATTTCTCAAAAGTGTTCGATAAAATTGGGTATAAGCCGTTGATTCATAAACTAGTTAAACGTTTTAAGTTTTCCTGGTCGGCATATGAAGAGATGGTAATTGTCTAGAGATCAACGTCAATAAAAAGTTGTATTGGTATTGAATCAACTGGTTTTTGGTATGTTTCTAATGGAGTACCTCAAGGATCGTTTTTTGGATCCCTGTTGTTCTCAATTAAAATAATTAATAATTCCTATAATAATTTACAATTCTGAATTACTTTGTAAGCTGGATTCGGTATCCTTGCGAAGGTTTGCTGTTTCTTTTAACTTTGATCATTTCCCTCCTTATACTGGGACAATCTTGGAGTGTAATCTAGGTGCTTATTTTAATTTTCGCACTTTTTTATTTCTCCATAGAATTGTTACGGGAAAAAACCAAACTATCTCTATACTAAACCGAACTACGTGTCATCTGGACGTATTCTCTCATTGCCTGTGACTTTTCCCATTTTCGCATGACTAAAAAATAGTTTCTTTTTCTAACCATTTGACTACTATATGCTCTTCTACTTTAAATAAGAAGAAGAAGCGACAGATCCAAATTCCCCAGCAACGTCTTTGATCATTTTTTTACTAGGTAAGAGCTATGTTATTTCTGTAATTAAATTACTAATTAATTTCTCCTTCTAATATGCTTAATTTTTACTGCTTTTATTTATTTTTACTTTTACCTTTATATTTACCAGAACAGAACTTTTTGATGGTTTCTTTCATTTTGTTGTAAGCTTTATTTTTACTAGTGTAGCTACAACCATATAGGATATAATCACAAAGGATTGATGCTTAAGGGGCAATTGACCCAAAAAATCCAAAAATTTCATTTTTTTATATTTTAGTACTTAGGCAGTGTTTTCCAAACTCATGTTTCTCATGTTGTTTCTCATGTTTAATGCTAATGGGACAGCGCTCCCTGAATTTGGAATCCCGCAACAGTTATATAATAGTAATATAATATTTTTATAATATAAGAAGGACTTACAAAAATGGTGCTGGACAATTCCAAGAACTTGTATTAAGGTAAAAAATGTTTTTAATGGAACAGTTCGTGCAATACAGCGTGTTCGTCTTCAGTTTTTTGGATTTTCCCAAAAGCTAAGATTTTCTTGTTTTGCCGCACGGGAACCACTCTAACTCTTTGTTTTATAATATATCCGGTTGATTTTTTTTTATATTTGGTGCTATATTTCTCACAAATTGTAGCATTAAAATTAAATTTGAAATAATATTCTCTAAGAAAAGAAAAATGTTTTTCAACGAAAACTTTTAATTAACTTTGAAAAAAAGAAAATTTATATTTTGGGAGCATTTAGAATAATATTGCAAGCTTCAAAATGAAAAAAATTACTAACTAGATATCTTTTTTTAGTTTTAAAACTAGAGTATTTCCCGTGAAATCAGAGATTTGTGGGAATTTCCTCCACCCCAAATTTAAGTAATTTTTTCATATAAGATGCTTAGATGTTATATATAAAAAAATCTGAATTTTTTTGTCCATTATATATGGACTTTTTCCAAATTTGTGTAAATTTCCCCCTTAATAGTCTTTCGTTATTTTTATGTCTTTTCTTTCGAAGCTCCAAAAAATTGTAATGATTTCTTTTTCTGCAAATGGTTGCACGCTTATATTTTTAGGGAACTGAGCCTGGTTCAGTGCATTGTTTTGAATCTAAGTTTGATTCACCCTAAGAGTAAGTTAAGGGGGCTGATAACTTCAGTCGCGTTTCCTATACATAACTTCAAAATCCTTGTGCAACTAGATGACTTTTTGAATTGCTAAAAAAAATCTGAATACCTACCTTGCATATATCTTTGATATGAGAAAATGATTATGAAACCTTTTAAATAATTTCATTTCTGATACATCAAATACTTGTGCTAATTTTTTTTTTCAACTGCGAATCTAGAATTTTTAACCTTTTTAACAGCTTCCAGAGTATTATCGTCAAAACTAGTTAACAAATTTTGACCGTCTTTGAGTTGTGGTGAAAGCTAGGATAGAAACTGTCAATATTTCTAAGTGGATACCTGTAATCGTTTTACGTTGTTGGTAAAAAAGAAATTTTATTGCTCTATTCTACATATTCAAAAATTGACGACCTCAAGAACCAGATATCTCAACCTCAACCATTTTTCTTAATATTTTTGGATAAAAAGCTTACTTACACCAAAATTTTAGATATCTGATTCTTGAATTGGTGCCTTCAATTCTTGTGACATGCATGCTCTTGCTTTTTTCACTGGCAAAAATTAATTAATTACCCTCAAGTAAATATGGCTAATAGCAGTGTGAAGTGCCTAAGGGTGCTTGCACAATGGACCATGGATGGTCGTTGGTAGCTACTTAATCCGTGCATTTGTTGTTTTATTTCTAGCAAAAGCAATAACAGCAACGTGGGCAAACCAGCTGCCACCAGCGCACCCTAAGCAACCTGCGCCTGCGTCAAAGCGAACGTGAGACCTCTCCAAACTCACATAATTTCCTTTCAAAATTTTTGAAAATTCGATAAAAGGATCAAAATTTTTCTGTTTTTCAAACATATTAATCTAATTTATTCAACATGCACACGGACATAAACTGCAAATAATTCATTGCAGAGGATTTTCTAAAGCAATTTATTAGAACTTATTAAAAATAGAATATCAAGATATTTTTACACAAAAAATCAGATGCTTTTATTTTTAGACTAGAAGCAATTAAATTAAGCAATTTGTGAGAAATATTTCCAGATGACACCCCTCACTACAACTTTAGAGAGAAAAAGGGTGGTATAGATGTACGTATTCAAAGCCGTAAAATTCGTAGGAGTTATTTCTTACGTTCTCGATTTGTATCAATTTAAATTCTTTAAAATAGTTGAGTATCTACACCTTCGACACATAATGGGATACTCGGATATCCAAGGACATTTCTATAATTTTAATACAAGTTTTCGTACAAATTGCATGTGGATACGCGGGTATCCCAATATGTTTTGCCGTAAATCTAGCTCATTATGTGTTATATTGTAATACAAAATCATCATTGCCGCTGTTATGGGATTTCTACTGCAAATATTAATTACCCAACTTATGCACGTAAATTACGTAAATTAAAGTCAATAATTTGTCGAGATATTTTGTATGGACGAACGCGTATTTAAAAGTGTTGTTATGGCATTAACCTTTCAGCGAGTGTCAATTTAATTCTTAGTAAAGTCTTCTTCGTAATACTCAAAAACATTTAATTATTCCCACGCAGGATAAATTCTGTAAGTTCAGTAGCTGAACAGAGAATTTATTGACACCCACTGCAAAATTGATGGAAGTAATTTCTACGAATTCCTTCAGAGGAGGTGAGGTGGTCGTTTAAATTTCATTAATTCAGGTAAAAACAATTTCGGAAATAATTATACATTTTGGATTGTTATGGTCGCTATCAGATCTGTAGATTGAATTAACACTAAAATTTTGGAAACAAGTTATAGTGATTCATGAAACCAAAAGAATTTTAATTTCTGCCAAAATATTGTACACTACGTAATGTAGCCCCACCACCCACATAAAATGTGATAATTACGTAAACCTCAATTAAAGTAAGAGATTATACCAAAAACCAGTCACGAATATGACAGAGGGTTTATTTAAAGCTCAACAAATTTGAAATGCAAAGCATTGAAAAGAATTTTCTGGGAAAACACAATTTCTAATTTTGTACGATGGAATGCTAATTGGAGTTGTTTAGTGAGAGAGAAATATTTTCTCCGGGAAATTTTATGCTGGAATTAGTTTCCTCTTTATGGTAAGGATAGCTACCTACATTGAATGAAGCTATAAAAGGAGTAGTTTATGACAGTAATTTTAATTTTCACCTTTGAAAGTTGAAAAAGGCTTTTGTTGCCAACGGCTTATTTGTGTTCTACATAATAGAAATATCGCTTTTGCACAGAGGGACGTAGCAGTCCTACACAAAACTATTTGAAGTATAATTACATCCATTTCATATATATGTATATAAGCAGTTTGGCGTGTCTAAAATTAAAAAAGATAAAATGGGTTGAAATGGGTTGTAACTAAAGATAAAAGACAGTAATAAAAGGAAGATATCACATGTATTCTAATACATCTGATATCAGAATTCTATCAAATTCCACCAAAGACGTTCTACTCGTAAATTCGCCGCTCTTATAAAGAAAAATCGCGTCCCAATAATACAGTAAAATTGATTCACCTGCAATAGAACTTACATGCATATAAATTACTATTTAATATTAATTCTTATTATACTGGTACACATTTGAAGATTTTGCAACTATCCATGGCAAAATCTGTTGGCTCGTTGTTGTATATTGCCTTTTACAGTATCAGCAATAAAACCTTTACTATCATAGAGGAATCCTTTCCTTCCAAACGGTCTGCTGAAAGTAATTGGAAGCTCATCTTTATCCACTCACTTATTCATTTATATTCCCTCATGAATAAAATTCTTCTGATCGACTGATTTAGTAGTCCATTCAATTCTGTAAAAATGTTTTCAAAACGTAAACATTTCCGTTGCATATAAACGCATTTTATTTCCCTTAAAGTTCACTAGGTCCACTTGGAAAAATATCACACTTTAAGGTGTGAACGCATAGAAAGTTTTCATCCTCTTGAATGTTAAATTGGCAAAATCTCCAATCGTAAAGAGAAGTATTGTAAGCAAACCTTAATAATCAATTAAGGTATAAATATTCCATGAGGTACTACCTCACAATTCCTTAGTGGTGCTGGTAGCCAATTCAAAAATGCATTAGAACAAAAAACTAGTGGGTGATACTCGATATGCATGTAATATAAGACTTCTATATGAACTCTGCACTGGAGGAACAAAACTTCCTAACACAGTGGGGTAGAGCAAAACAGCACACAAAAGTAGTTCATACAACAATAAAGTTTCTCTGATCGATAAATGTGATAAAATGTAACACATTTAGAACATTCCTTTGCATCCTTATATTATTCTCCGCAGAGTAGTTTGTTACATATCTCAAATTATAGCATCATCTTCGTCAGATCTTCGCATCCAGCGTAGAAAGTTAAGCATTGTGGTATTGGCGACAGCATTAAGGATATTTGTGGAGAGTGGTTTAAATTACCGGATGTATTGAAAATATACACGTAGTTGTAGAAATTCGTGTTTAACTGCTTTAGTTTTAACAAGGTAAGAAATTTAAAGAAAACTAAACTCTTGAAGCTGCTCACAACAGGACTGCATAAAACTTTGGCACGTTGTAATACCTTTCGGTTCTTTCAGCTTCATTTCTTTGTGAATATTATTTTTTTGGTTTAACATTTTTACAATGAATACCTATAGGCGTTGCTATAGGCGATTTTGGGATTGTTTTGTCTTTTGAAAATGCAGTTTCAAATTGAAAACTTACAATTTTCTAATAGATTACAACCCCCTAGGCAGGAAGCAGAGAATGTTGCAAAAATCTAAATTAAATTGTTCTATTGTGTTAGCAAGGACGCTATCAAAACGTAAACAAAATGTACACATAGATTTAATGAAGCGGAGCAAAAGACCAAATAAAAACAAAAGCCCATCCCTTGTGTTATGCCTAGGCGGAGGTGCCACTATGGTGTTTTTCTCATAAAAATCGGATAATAAGGCGAAAAAGACTAACCGCAGCTGTGTGGTAATTTTATAGAGCATGGAAGATCTTTCTCTTCGGCTAGGTGGTTGCTGTATGAGCCTCAGCAAAACCCTCTAAATTATAAAGCATAAAGTGGCCTTTAACCGCTTTTGGTTTATAATTCAGAGGCTTTTTTGTGAACTTTTTAAGATAAGTGAACCTGGGCCTGTATATTTCATCAGTCCGTGTATTGCTATCTTGAAAAATAGTTCATACGCTTAGGGCTCAAGGCCATAGTTCATGGTTTGTATTTTCGAAGGTTTTGGCCTCGGTGCGGTAGGCGCACTCACACCACGGTCACTTTAGCTCGAACACCCTGTAAATAATATATACATATATAATTTAAAATATATTTTTGTTTATAAATATATTTGAGTTTCGTGCGGTACGCTTCTCTTTTCAAGTAAAAATTTTCACGCGTTGGAATCCTAAGTTCCTGGATCCTCCAATTTTTTTTTTAATTTCACTTCTAAAAGACAATTTGTCTGCACAGCATAATTTTCTCCAATAAGAGAAATTAGTTGTTGAAATTAGTATACAAATGGATATAATACTTGACCTAAAAAGCTAAATTTAAATAAAATTGTAATCACAAAAAGAAAAAATTTCACAATAGAAAATGTCTCATAGTATTTATATTCTCTTATATTTTACATTTTCAATTAACGCACGACACTCAGTTCTGTAGTAGCTAGCATATGTATAGCGTGAGTATTCCTACTACTGACGAATGCACAAAGCTATTGGCAATTCAATTTACCTTCAATTCAATTAATTCAGAAAATTAGATTTACCTACCTGTTCAACTGTTAATAATTGCTTCATTTATGTGCCAACGGCAGTGTCAGAACCAGATTGTGTATTTTTCTGGAAAATTTCAGCTGCCATTACAATAAACGACATCAGGAATTTTTTTTTAAACTATAATATCAGGTCCCATGGAATGATAAGAATTGAATGATTTTTGTCATAACGTAAAATTATTATTTAAATTCGTTGAACAGCTTATTGATCCAAATTTCTGGGCAGTTGTTACGATGAAGTTAGTTAACTTAGACACCAAGCGCTATTTGTCGATGGTTTATGGTTGCCTCAAGTCTTTAATTAAGTACGTGATATATTTTTTATGAAGCGTGATTAATTACATAAATAAAAAAATGTTTAGTCGACCTAAAAAATGGTGGGATTGTCTCCAGTTCAAAAAGGTGTAAGCAAATTCAAACAAATGTTACCAGAGATGGAAGAAGTGGTAGCACGTATATAATGTCACAAAATACTTCAAGAAATACTATTTTTAAGTCAATTTGTCATTTTGAAGGCAATTTATCTTTTGATATTGATTATTTCAAGAACAATTCGTTTATTTCGTTTTTTAATATCATCGACTTATTATTTTAACTTGCAGAACTGTCTTCTCCATAGGTACTAAAATCCAAAATCGATTTGTATGTTTTACTGGCTTTCTCTCTCCTGTGTATCATTGCATTGCATTCCATCTCTGTAAATTGATCTACAGAATTGTTCTTTACAGCATCCTGCAATTCCGTAATGGTTTATAGAGTACAATTCTGCATGATGAATTTTCCATTTTGTGCACCCTACAGTATGCCCCTTGCGGTTTTATACATTACAAATTTTAAAATTACATTCAAAGAGCAGCCTCCTCTTCCTCTTGAATACTGTTTTGTATTACTATGTTGACAATTTTTTTTCGTTACTCCAAACAGTCTGAGGCCCATCAGTCCGTAAAACATATTGAGTCCTTTCAATCCGACTCCAAATACTCGCACAGCAACCACAATCTGTTTATAAATTTCACTATGGTTTCCAATTGTGGGTAAAACTGGAGTTCCTTTTGTGTCACATTGCCACTGCACATTTAATTCAAACCATGTCGATGATGATGTTGAAATACAAAAGGAAGTTTTTTTTTAGATTTATTATTTTACATATGCCGACAATAGGAGATAACGAAAATTGGATGATTTCCGCAACTTCTGGGTTGCTGTATTTGTCGATGCAATACCCATCTCAAACGTGTAGTAGAGTTTCCTTTGTTTTCGAATATTCCCAGGACGATTTCCTAATTTTTTGCCTTCTTTTCTATGATTTCTTCCTCTTTTTTCATGTATTCAAAATTTTTATTTTAAGATATCTAGCTTTTCACTATTTCCCACAGACTATAAACTACTTTTCTTAGAAAACTGAGTCTCTAAAGGTAATAAAATTTACAATATTGTTGGTTTCGTTATGTTTCCAGAACGATGCTTAAGGCTATCCTAGAGAGAAACCTTCGGAAACGTGGAAATGGCAATTTAATCAATCTTCGTGCGTTGCACGTTGTTACTCTTTTGGGATGAAAGTGAAATGCCCAGGATTAATGAATGAATTTGGGCTACCAACTAAAACGCCCACCTGTCGCAGCAGAATAATAGCCTCAAACCGTTTATTGTATTACTTTTGGCTAGGTTCTTACTTTACACCCTCAGGGCTTCCGGTTTTATTGAGCCCCCAAAACAAAATACATAGTTACTATTTTAAGCCGATGTATCTGGAAAATAGTAACAGCTACATACTAGCTTTGTATAGAGGATTTGTAGGTAACATAATAAGGAATTAATTTATGTAAAAAGATAAAAAACATAATAAGGAAAATTTTTCTAGAGAAAATGCAATTTTTGCTAAAATATATTGAAAAAAAGGAAAATTTAGCATATCTGAAAGGCAATGTTCATTGAGTGGAAACATCTACATGAATAAAATTGATATCTAAATAAAGCCTAATCAGTTACTTGTAAAATAACATCAACTACGTTTCCGTACGTTCAATGGTTCCGAAGTTGTAATTTAATATGTACTTGTCGGTACCATGCCGGACGCACTTGCTTTAAGACTCTATATCTCAGTGGGTATGGCAGATGCCCCTCCCCCACCCCCCTACCTCTGATCACATACAACCGAGGAATCACCCTTAAGAGACAGCATCTGAAACCGAGACACCCTGTACATTATATTTACATTAGAACCAAATAAATAGAACAAAATATCAAAATTTTCACTTTCATTCTTTAATATCTTTAAACACTTTTAAATATTTTTCAAAATATAAGGATATAGTTCAGTTGGAATATAAAATGACGAAAACAAATCATTAATGGATTAGTTTCCATTGAAAATATACTTTAAATGCTTTAAGCGAATTTAATTTAACAGTTTCTGAACAATCCCACATCAAATTTTACACAACTTTGGTAATAGTTTCTTAAAATTCAGGCGAGCATCTTATGTTATCTTTCAATTTATTCTATTTGGTAGCAATGGGTCTATTCCCATCGGGATGCCCCATGGCATACAGAGTCCTACCGTCCTACTTTCTCCCATAATATGAAAATAAACAGAAGGCTTATCCATAAAACGTCCCAATAATGCTAAAATTCCCCCAAAGTAGATTTCAAGTGTGAGTGTGTTTACACTATCGGCACATTTCTCGCCTTAGAATAGCTTAAAAATTCCTACGTGGTTTGTTAGTTCTCAGAAAGTTTTGTTTGGAGGAAAAGTGTAACTTCATTATCCCGCTAAGGGGTTTAACATAACCAATATAAGAATTTTACGTTCACTCTATACATATATACAACAGGTATAGGTACTTTTCGTGTATCTTGAACTTTTGGAGCTTTGGTTATTATTCTCTGTTGTTGTAGTGGATACTTAAGTGCAGCTGCGAAGTAAAGTTATATAAATTTGTCTCATTTGTTGGGCGGTTGTATTTATCTGCTATCTTATAAGTAAATAATGTAAGTAATTCGCAACTTCATTAATGGCTGTTGTTTCTTTTTATTATTCTTGTTACTAAGAATGACTTTCTTTAATTCTAGAATTCATAGTTCTTGAATGTTTCAAAGGGTACCCATAAAAACAGTTATTAGTAGAGAAAGCTAGAAAGACCACTTCCTCTAGCTTTCAAAACATGGCCTACAAACACACAAATTTTGGGAAATATACGCAACAGAATGGAAATTGGGATGAATTAAAAAGTGCAAAGTAAGCTGAGAAATTGTTGTTTTGCTTACCACTATGAAATTCAACACAGTCGAGTACGTATGCAAATATCCCAAAATAACAGGGTGGATCATTAAGGTTCTGCTGAGGAGACACAAGACCACGCATTACAAATCTTTGGATTGTCGGATGTTGGCTTAAAATTTCAATTTAATTACTTGGATTAATTTTGTGAATAGAATTGGGTTAATAAAATTTTGTAAATTATAAGATACATTTAACGATCCTTAATTACTTTTATTTTGATCTTTTTCTTTCGATTTTTTGATAAGATTAAAATTACAGACATCAAATTATTAAGTGTCATGTCTACAAATTTAGTAATTTTGATTTTAACCCTGTCACTCCGGCCGGAACAGGGACTTGCAATGAGGTCATATATGAAGTAACACCATATGACATTATCTGACCTAATTTTTTCCATGACTTTATTGCGCACCTTAATACAAAATAACTCCATAGGGTATTATTACTTATTTGTGAGGCAATATGAAGTCAAAACCTTATGGTAAAATTTAAAAAACAAAACTGCTGAGGTAGAAATTGTAAATTTCCTAGGACAAAAAATATTTTTTAAATTCTCCTTTTACAAGTTATTATTGCAAATAATACTTATTGTAGGACTTATTGTAAAAGAAAACTTAAAACCCATATCATGTCCTAAAAAACTAATAATAAAAAATTCAGATGTATATTTATTTACATATGAAGGAATTCACATTTTGGTGTAAAAAAAAACTTGTTAATAAACTAATTGAAACTGCTTCGGAAGATATTATTTTTATCAGCGAATCAGATAGGTTTCCTAAAAGGCATACAGTGAATGTTCATTTGGTGTGCAATTCTTTCAGATGACGAAGGCGTTCGGGAGGATCGTTATAAATACAAATATCTACAATCAAAATACTGTTTTTTGTTGTTGTTCATACCACTAAATTATGAAATAACCTACCTATGAGGTGTAAATTGGCGACCACTGAGAGTCCATTCTGTAGAGCGTATCAGGAATTTGTTGTCTAGATGTAGATAGGCATTCGTTGTAAGACCCAAACACATCTCGAGCAATAAATGATTTTTCTTTATTACATTTTATATATATTTCTTCCGTTTTTGCATTTAAATATTATTAAATTGAGTACGTATAATCATGTATGCTCGTATTTTATACATAACGTAGATATCTTTTGTTTGGTTATATAAACACACAAATTTATATTTTGTACATATGCATATTTCGGCCAGTCCTATGTACAGTTTTCACGAACAAATTATTATGTATTATATTATGTTATTATTATCGTCCCAGTATCCATTATTTCTTTCATAATGCAAATATAAGCTTTAAAGGGGTTTCCATCCCTTTGTACAGCAATTTCACCTAGACAACGTGGAGTTTTGAATGTTGCCATTGACGTAAATAGGGCTATTTTACCAGCAGTCCTTTTGTGTGACCCTACGCAAAACTCTCTGGATCCCGCCCCGAATATATCCATGGGACTCCAACAGAATAATCCTTTTAATTATTTCATTCACTAGACAGGACCTAGTGTGTGTATGTCATCAAAAAATTAATTAATTAATAATTACATTTGGAATTATGATGACTGATGAAAATTCTGCAAGTTTTCTATGTGTTTAGTGCACGCCTATTTACTTGTACTTGGTACTCTATTGTTATATAATTCTGTTTGTTGGATTATATGTCAATCAAGTGAAATATCTATTCGCAAATACGATACTCTGTAAATTAAAATTATAATAACAATAAATACCTCATAGATCAGATATTGTCCCCCTGTTTTGACCCTTTCGTTCGAATGCCTCGATTATAAATTAACCCTTAATTGCTGTAATTTTGTATTGAATTTGTCAACCCCTCATCGATGTCAATCTAAAATAATTCCCAGGGAAATTGAAGCCATTAACAAAAATCGATTGTAGAATAAAATTTCTCTCCCCTCCAGATAGCAATGCGATTATTATTTACTGTGTACAATTCGTCATTACAAAATGAATTAGTCCAAACGAAATTACAATTTGTAACTCATTTTATTAATCGTAATTTTGCCATTATTGTTACAGTACTCGTTAAATATTATTATTTCGCGTAAAACAGATTCACGTTTTACACGATTTAATATCTAAGCAAGAAACTTTTTTAGGATATATTTAAAATCAGGAAATAAGTTAAGTACACCATTATTACAACGAAATTGGTTTTGTTTTCTATATCATAGCTTTTCCTTTTATAAATAACTTTCATGCTTGTGAAAAGCACATGATTACATAGAAAATTTGTGTAGGGTGCAATAATGATGGGAAATGCTTGATTTCGTACATAAGCCAACTAATTTTCAGACAGCAAAAAATTATGTATATGCATAGATATTTCAATCTATTTAATTGAAACGTTGATTATTGTTCCTGATCTTATGTCAGGATTTATTATACTCCAAGAAGTTTAATGCTAAACCCAATAATTCAGAATTAATGAAATCACAGAAAGTTACGCATAAATGCTAAAAATAAAGCAGAATCATTGCAAGATTTTGTATGCCCAAAACTAACTAACTAATGAAATTAATCGTTTATTGTAATTATTTTCTGCTTCAATAATATTAAAATTACTCCAGTCAGTATTGTGTGATTTATTAATGATATGTTCAGTGATAACATTATGTCTTTCAGATGGTTGTCTAATATTACTTTTGTTTTCTTTCATTCTGGTAGTAACATTTCTTTTAGTTCGACCTATGTAATGTGCTTCGCAGTCCTTACAAAGGATATTATAAATAACAAAAGATTGATCTTTTTTGTTTATTCTATCTTTTCCCTTTTTGTTGTCTTTACAAATTCTACTTATTCTATTAATAGATAATAAAAATTAGTTAAAAAGTTAATAATAAAATTAGTTTTTTGGATGTTTGCTTGATTAGGACAAAGTGAAACAAAATCCGAATACTTTTGTACCGAAATTTTCATCTTTTTAGTTTAATTGACTTATAATTCTTTTATAAATGGCTTGTTTTATAAAAAATCTGTTCCGGATAATTTTTGTGGACTCTAACTTCCCGAAAAGAGGTCCACTTAATTTCATTTTTCTCATCGTCTACCCAGACTTTCAAAATTCTCAAATATTGCGAAAATGGCTTAAAATCTAAAAAGTCGTCACTTTCCATATCTATCACATAGTGAAGTTGTGTGCATTTAGTCTTCTTTTATACAATACCACAGATTCATTAGAGATTGGAATATATTTTACCTGTTGTAAAACGAAAACTGCAGCAACAGTATGAGACAAAACACTTAAGGCCTCTTTTTTATACTCTTTTTTAATTATCCGGATATAGTTCCTTTTTCAAAAATATGTGATTCATATTTGATTTTTTAATTTTTCTTTTGTAGTATTGTCAAACTCCTTGAACGTCATACAAAGACTTGTATTGACCCACTTATTTGCAATACTTGAATTAAACAATAAGAATTATCAATTGGCCCAAATAATCAAGCACTGCTCTACAATTTAAATTCAAAAACAGACAGAAGCCACAGACTTCCATGTTTCTAATTATTGCAATAATATTTATTTATGTTCATTGATCCAACAATTGAATTTTGCTCAACTCGTAGGATTTTCCCCAGACAATACCTTAAAAAAATAGAATAATTTCTGTTTGAATACAAATTTCAAAGTGTTTTTATACTCCTCTGATAAATGCACTTATGACAAATATTATTCAGTTCTTTTCTATTTGCAGTGTGCAGGTTTCTCCCAATCACAAATTCGAGTAATGTCAATCCTCTGGGATTGTCAACCGTGCTAGCCCATACTGTATTGTGTGAGTTAGCCAATGATTAGTTATGTGTTTTCCCTCTCTCCGTAGGGCAAAAGTTCCACCAAGATGAGGTCGGGCGGGCACAGGTGCGGCAGTAGAACAGGCTGCACTCCAGGTACCTAACCATAACACTTGTCCTATTCCAGTCTTGTAAGTGTAATTATTTCCGTAAATATTGCTAATCAAACACAAAATTTAAAAAGGACAGTTATCAAAATGGGTAGAAAACTCAAAAGGACTTGGATTGTAAACTGTCCCCTTGTCTTCACTGATAACTTGAACAATTTGAAGTGGCTAATGAAATCAATTTTATGATTTATAAAATTAAACAATACTAACTCAAAATTCGGGACGTTTGTGGTTTATGACTCATAAGGTCCAGAATTTGATTTCCACTGATGTCTACAAGTAATTAAGTTTTTTTTCGCTGACAACGCAGCAACAGCAATAGTTACCAGAACGCAAAGAGTGTTGCGACAATTAAAGTGTTCGGTTAAGGGGATATAACTGAAGCGTTTGTCAAAAAAAAATTGTCGGCAATCTCCTTTCTACTCTATAGTAAATTCGTGTTTACAAAAATGGAGTGATCTAAGTTTAGGAAAAAAACATTACAAATTTAATACAAAATTGAATAAGTGAAAAATCTACTGAGAAAAGAAACATTCTTGCAAACGTGCTATAATTTTCCACAGGGATTTCCCCCGTTTAACACATTGAATGCCGTGCTGGTCACCGGTGACTGGAATTTAAAAGCTCTCTCACGACGAAGGCGTTTTAACACGTAATTCTCTCACGAAAACTTTTATGTTAATTGTGGCAGTCAACGTGTCAACAAACTAGTTAGATGGCAGATTTAAATTTTAATAACATTTATTTATATATATTTTAATCATAAATATAAAATAAATTCGCATACCTTCCAAGCATTATTTTCTTACATTTCAAACTGGTATAATACAAACATCACTGACCTAACACAGATTTTTTTGGAACGGAACCATACCTTCTCTCAATTTAAATGAAGTCATTTCAGAGAAATAATTAAGAATTGTAATTAGCTTTTCGCTTCTAGGTGCTTAACTTATAAAGCCTGAAAGAGCTGGGGAATTTTGACGGTAATCAGAAGTGAAATTTGCCTAATGATGCCGACACAGGTGTGCAAATCGAGAAAAAGGGACGGGGCATTTGAATTCTATTCCATGCATAAAACCCCATCATAATGGAGCACCCTTTTTACAAATTCCTTTTATGGCAGAACGTTTTGAACAAACGCCGACACTCAGCATCTAATAACCCAAAGAATTTCATTTGCATTAATGGCTTTATATATGATTCAGACGGCTCTTTCGGCTGCCTATTCCACCAAAAATGATCCTGTCTATGGGATGATTTTAAATGCATTAAGCCTTAGATAGTGTTTAATCCATTTGGAGTTTCAGGAGCACACAGACCAAGTATCGGGAGCATGGTGCGCCTAGGCAGACTTGGAGCTTTTAATTATCATTCCCGAAAGTGAATTTGTAATGCGTGCCGTTGCCTTTGACACTTTAATAGAATAACAACAAAAGTTCTGTGAAAGGACTCAAAAGAATATTCACTTTGATTTCACGCAAATTGTAACGAGACGTTTGCAAATTGTGCTCCTGGGTGAAGTGGAGCAAGGAGTCTCATCTGGGGCGTAGCTTTTCTTTAGCATCCAAATCGAATTATGATGAAAGTGACAAAAGAGCGTTTGATGTGGAAAGCGACGTAATCAGAAATTGTCCCTAAACAAGAGAATCAAATTTTCTGACGTAAAATTTATTTTAATAGAAAACTGAATGAATGAGAGTGCCGGAATGGAATTGTGGGATATAGAAGGAGTTTTTGTGTCAAAAGTAGGTCTGGGAAAGATCTAATGCAGCTTGAAGTATCAGGAAGAGGATTAGGTGTAAGTGGCGCGATAGCTGTATATAGTTACCTTCAAAAACAATATTCTGGGCCTTATTTAACAGCTTTAGAGGAGTATATTATTTTGGAGGCCTGAAGAAGTGTGTACATTTTAAGTGGGTTTTCGGTCCATAACTAATATATTTCTTTATAATTCAGGGCCCTTAGTTATAACTTAAAAATTACCAAACCACGAGTGTCTAAGTTAATGACTTTAAACTACTGTGCGTGGGATTGATTATATTTCTGTTTATATTTGGTGGTCTGGACGTTCATTCCGGACATTTCACTAAACTTTCTCAGTTTGCCCGATTTTATTAAATAAATTGCCTACATTAGAAGCCCCGAAAACTTCATATAATTCATGATTCGTCTTTTGCATACGTTTGTCATTTCTATGTGATCAATAGAAAAAAGGACACTCCACAGAATGCTTCTAGGACCCTTTTTTGCTAAGTAAGTAATGAGGAGTTATTTTAATAATGTCACCAAAGAGACTAGCAGGGTTTTTTACTACCTTGAATTATCGTTTTTTTTTTCTTCTTAAAGATTTCGTTGGTAGATTTAATTTGTTCCGAAATATTTTAAAGGTGTAGTGAATTATAAAATCTTGCCTAGACACAAAGAGAAGTCATTACATGCTTTGTATTTAATTTAAATGTAACATAATCCATAATCCTCCAGAATCATTCTTGGAGCCCGAAAGATTTCATGAAATTTATATTTATCCTTCGTCGATATTGATCGTTTTCCTTTCACACATCAGACTAGACTGCGTGAAGAGAGCATCATATGATTCTCTAAAAAGAAATCCGAATTAACAAATGTTTTTATATTTGTGCTTAAAATTTTTTTAACACCAATCCGACTTGCCCTTGATGAGAAGTGTCAGTTTTTACTCTATATGTAGTACCAGCGTTTAGGATATTATAATTTTCAGAAGGTACTTACTCTTATCTTAAATTAATACTAACTTTATAATCTTCTTTACAATACTGTCAAAGTAAAAAAATATTTTAAAATGACTCAGTACTTTTTAATAGTACTTAGTACTTAGTTAAAAGTATTTTTATACATGCGGTACTTGTACTTACGCTAAAGTACTTAGGCCTTTTGTACTTCTACTTAAATTCTTTTTCTTTGGTACTTGCCTAGCTCTGTCCTTTTTTGTTAGCACTTCAATGTTAAAAAGTTAAAAATTTAATATATTAATTCGAAAACACTTAGTCCTAATTGCGACTGTACTCTGTTTAGATACCCAAATTACTTTACTGAGGGCTAAATTCATCTCAAGCATTATTGTGGTTTCAAGTTTATTCGTTTTCTTTCCTTTTTTAGTTTTTGATATCCTCAGTTTTTGTGTTCATGTAATTTCTTTCCAGGAACATATGACATTTTAGATAAATTTAAATTATAGAGGATGTAGAGGAACTGCAATATTTGCCAAGAAAATGTCTCCGAAATAGGAGTTGCTGTTTCAAGCACACTAAATCTCAAGTATGTTTTTATGAATATTTTTAGTGGATACTCAAGATGTCTTTCATGTATGTTTACAGCACTCCCGATGTTCACTTCCAATCAGATCTTAAGTGTACCTTAGATGCAGTACCGTAACTGGTAGCTACCGTACGCAGTAATAGGTAGAAATTTTAATGCAATGAAACTTCCGTAAGTCAAATCACCATCCAAGCAAATTTCTCCGAGTTTGAGGAAATTAACACGTTCAGTGCGGCGCGGGCTCCCAGGGAGAGCCATTTAAAAGCTTTCTCAGTAGAAATGTATATTAACACGTAATTCTCTCACGAAAGCTTTTATGCTAATTGCTGCACTCAACGTGTTAAGATCTTCATTAGAGAGTGAACAAAATTCGAGTTAAACTCGAACTCGAGTTACAGAAGTTCGACTTAGAGAACTTCCACTGTATTAGTATTCCTTAACCCATGGTGTTGTAGCTATGCTTTTTTGGGTCTATTTAGGAGCTACAATTTAAATATTCTTAACAATAAATCTCGTACTCTTTTGACATAATCCTTATTTTTGCGTGACTTATTTGTAGTGAACAATTTCAAATTACTAATTTTCATAACCAAGTTTGGCTTCCGGAATTTTCAAGTCGTAATATAGTTTTCCTTGACCTAAATACGTTTTCCTATTCCTGTACTCACTTTTACAATTTCAAGAATATGGAAGACGATGCCCTTATTTTGGCAGCTGCATCCACTGGTATCGTACGTACCTACACAACTCTTTGTGATGAAGTTTTGTGTTTGCAAAAAAGTACTAAATACTTTTGCTACAAATATTTGCCTTTCAAAACTTTTAAAAGAAAATATCTTTAAAGAAGTTTCTGTCCTTTATACTCCTTTCACATGAAAATGTTTCTAAAGAGAAATAAATTCTCAGTATCTGGCGTTGAAGTTTTTTGCAGAAATGTAAATAACGTTGTTCTCTATGCAAAAAGGCCCTTTCATCAAAAGTTTAAGATGTTATAACAAATTTTTCACATCGTTTACAGACTTCCAACAATAAGCCCCATTACATATTGAGGCTGGCCTGCGTTATGCTATATTTTTGTAATACCCACGTTTAAATGGTATCCCCACGTTCGAGGGATACCGAATCAGACCTCTGTCTTCGGGTCCTTTTTCGTCCCTCTACTAATAGCCATCTTATTTGGTCCGCTTCAGAAAGTTCCTGAACAGTTCCCTCACCTCGACGTCTCTTGTTATTTCGAGCATTTGTTTGTAGGTTAACTTTCCTATGCTACCCTTAAGGCTTCCAGTGATAGCCATGTTCTTGCTTGCCAAGGCCGAGCGTCTCGGAATCCCCCATGTATAATCCTTCAGAATTTCCAGCTCTTTGAGGTGATATCCGAATCTACCATGTCCAGTAGTCAAAGAAACTAAACATTTGAGTGTTACTCGCCCCATGTATAGAACTTTCCTTTGGTCGTTCCACACGACACTCTAATTGCTTTCTTAGCCTTCATCCAGGTTGTCACATTTTCCCACCGATTTTAGTGTTCTTTTGTGACCCATTTCTCAACTATATCCTTCACCATGTCTCCCGCAATGGCGAAAAATAGTTCTAGACCTTGAAATTCCATAACCGACCCCTGCTTTACTAAGGCATCAGCTAACTCCTTCCATTCGATCCCTATGTGTCCTCTAACTCAACAGAGTATTACCTGACTTTCTGAGGCACACTCTTTAAGCTTTTGTACACATTCCATCGCTAGGGATGAATTCATCTTAGTATGATTCATGCATTCAATTAATGCTTGATTGTCCAATCGAATGAAGATTTGACCTCCTTGTACCCGGCCCTCCAATAAGTAGTCCAATGCACGAATCAGAGACAGCATTTCTGCCTGGAAGTGCATGTCGCCAGTCTAACATAGCAGGGCAAATTGTCTTTTAAGGAGATGCATGTCCTGCCGTAAATCACAGATCCGTCCGCGAATATAAAAGTATCTTCCAATCTTTTTTCTGAGAATGGTCTGTCACTGATAAGAGTCTTGTGAAACCTTTCGATTATCCTGACCCTCTGGATCCTGTCCTTGGGCATCGCGAATTTTCTGATCTCTTTTATGGGATCTAGTATCTGAGTGTGGAAGGAAAGTGATATGAAACCATATTTTCGGACATTGTGTCGTTTCTTAACAATAGTTTTGCGACACAATAAATTACGAGCATATAAAGATAATTGGTTGTGACCCAGATATCCCCATTCCGGTTGATATTAGTGTTATATATCCAGGCAAGGCTGACATTTATTTACTGAATGGGAAAATCTATCTGAATGAGTAACATGCCAATGACCTAGAATCTTACTGGTATTTATCCGACTCTGTAAGGGACCTGTTACTAAACTTTTAAAAATTGAGAAATTAAAAGTGGTGCTGAGCCCTGTAGAAAAACCCACCAGCTGATCGCAATATGTCCAAATGTCTCCAAAAATGTATTCTTTTGGAATTTGCTATAAGTATAGTTTACATCTTACATTACAAGTGGGATCAGAAGTTTATTAGTTTTGGAGTTTTGCGAGTAAATAGCTGCTAACAGAACATAGTGTTTTGATATATGTTTCATACCGTACGCAAACTTAGTACTTCGAACGAATCTTATTTTAATTCATTGTTTAGATTGTTATCACTTTCTTTAGTACAATTTTTAATATGCCTAGACATTTCTAAGGTAACAAAATACACATTAATAATTGTATATATACGTATAGAATACTCGCTGTGAACCGAGCAGTTCACTGGGAACTGACACAAGGATATTTTACCTCCAATAGTTTCAATAATGTACGGATCATCAAGAATTTGCCTAGTCAATACCAAATTCGAAATTGGGATGATTTAGAGCCGAAAAAATGTTGACAGAATATTGCTAGTAACAAAACAAACATACTTTTTAACATCACCTGAATTAAGTGTAGTTATTACATCTTTTGTAAATAACAGGAGAGCGTTCAATTTGGTTTCCAGTGAAATTTCAAATACACCAGAATTTAGAATCCTCAATAAATAAAAACTCAAACAATATCCAGCGATATCTGAGAGCTCAATACGCACTAAATAGGACAACGCATGTATTTCCAGGACTTTTCTTTAATAACCTTTTGGGTAATATTCTGAAATAAAATATTTAAGTAATTCTCCTACGGCAAATATCTTCAATGTTTTCATATTCCCTTCTCATTTCAGAACTGTTCTATTACAAGATATTTATTAAATTTGTCATTCCAAGAAAACATGTTTTTTTATTTATAGCTCCAGGGGACTTCCTTTTAGATGTAAATCTTTTCTCAGGAGAAATCGAGCTCCGATCCAAATACAAGTCAAATACAAACAAATCCAAGCTGGATATACTAATATATGGCTGGTGTTTTCAGAATAAAATATACTTTGACACTACAATTCATCATCAGTTAAAATGTGAAATTAAAATTAATTGCAGTCTTGATGATTATAAAACGAAAGAATTGACCCTATCCTATCTTAAATTAAAAAACATTAACAAATTAAAAAATTTCAAAGATTATGAACTGCGGAGTATACAGCAGATGGATAACATTTCGTCTTCTATTAAAAAAGAAAAACACAAATACAAAAGGATTCGAGTATTATGGAGGGAGCCTTGCGTGAGACTGAAAAAACATAGCCGAAACAGTAGGAGTTGTATGTTGTGAGAGGGCAGGAAAGTCAAGTTTTTTTTTCTCTTTTTGTATATAAAACTGAGATCAAAAGGCGAAATTACTTTTCTTACGAAATGTCATCGGAAAGCTATTTACTTTATTGTTTAAAGGAAATATCAATTTTCTTGAAAATAAACGTCTGGCTATATTTTTAGAACTCTTTACATTCATCTTGAATTTTCTTCCACACGATTTCAATAAAATTACTGTCAACTTCACGGAAGATTCTACCTTTATACAAGTCATTAATTTTTAATGGTTTGAACGGACATTTAACTTTGTACAGAAAAAGGTAACTTTGGTCCCATGTACATATCTAACTTCATATAAAGCATCTGAGCTATTTGCAATAAATTTCACAATCCCAATAAATTCTGGAGATGGGTTAAAATCCAGGGGAATTTAATAAAACCCCTCCGTTTCCAATTATTTATTTACTGGAGAAATACTCTTATTAATTGCATTTTTGTCCTGATAATATGCAGTAACTATTTCTGGGAGCCTGATGGACCGAATGATACCCTACGGTGTCCTACTTGTTGTAGAAGACACTTAAAAGGTCACTTGTTGCAATTATGCCAACATATTATTATTCCCCAAAGTGCTATGTGTTTGTAGAAACACCAGAAAGAGCACAACTCGGGCACATAATACAGATATAACATCCAAACCCTCTAAAGATGCTGCTGGTAATAGCGAGACACAGAATGACATTAATAGCTGTAAATGGAATGGCATCAACACTTTAGGATGCTAGTGTGCCAAAAATTTTAGGATGTAAAAGGTAATCCCCCGAAATAGCAATAGCAATAACGACTTTGAACAGAAAAGGGATTATTAGGTTAACCAACCAACTATTACTGCCATTAAGCGCCACTTTTGGAAGCTTTCTGGTTACTTGAATTTATTTTTACCGTTTAGTCAAAGTTAAAAAACTAGTGCATATTTCAGAAATAAATTGAATATATTAAGAACAAAGTTAATTGC
>QYTT01085665.1:29510-43009 GCA_006980735.1 Dasypogon diadema
TTTCTACTACTGTTTAAGGGTAGAGAGTGGACATCAGCAAAGCAGAGATAGAGAAACGAAATGGGCCCGAAATTCTGTATAGAATATGTGTCGGTGAATGATGCATTTTTCTTATAAGTGAAAAGCACGCAGGGAAAAGGATGAACGCGTTAGATTGACATTACTCCTTAGCAATTGTTGTTGCTTTGCTTTCAACACCTTAGAGGCCGATAGGCAATAGCAAATCCTTTCACCGATATAAGAATATAAAAGTTTCCCGCCAAGTCCATTTTGTTACCTGATCTAGCGGCAGACTGGCACCATCGCACACATTCAAGTATCACCTCATCGCCATTTTGAACAGGTACTTGAGTCTCGAATACCCGTACATAACTGGCGGTTCATCTTTGCAGGTTGTGGGACTTATTACAAATTTTCTACAGGACTTTTCTTCGCTTTAGACCTCGCACAAGAGGTAGGCTTATTGTTAGGAGTGCAAAGCTAGAGCGATGCTAGGCGAAACTCCCGGTATTTTAATACCCCAGGTTAATTGCGCGAGACTTTGTTGTATATGCTGAAAATGTTAGATATTTGTTTAATATTGTCTTTTTTGGTAAAAAGATTTCGAAACACCTTTCATATAAACCGTAAATTTCTCTCAATGTAAATTTTGCACTTCCAAGTAATTCTTTATCAATTATCGGATTTCCTTCAGCCGAATTGAGTATCCTCTGCTAGTACCTTGTTACTAACATTATTCTGGGTATAATATAATTGGAGGTTTAGACGTGGTATGGCGTGTAACTTCACGATTCATATCCTGCCTATATTGATTAATAATCAATACAATTGCTTAAAAACTTGATTTTATTTTCATTTTATCATATTTGGGGAATAATCTAAAATTTAACAATATGTATATGCTTATCCTTCTACGTGTAGGACTTTTCAAATAAATTTTCTGCTAACATGTCTTGTGTATATTTAATTAAACTTGGGTACTCATAAAGTTTCTAATTTAGCAGTAACATAGCAAATTTAATTAAAATTCAAGTAAATGAATACCTTGTGCCTCAATTTTGAAACAAAGGCATGATAAGACCTGATTTACAAGCAATGCCTTTATCTTATGGGATGTCACACGTATTTCAAAGCTAATTTAATCTCATCGATGAAAAATCTCCTCCAGTTTCAAATAAACCGCGGCAACCATTAAAAGAAATCACTGAATTTTGTTCAACCCATTGCCAGTAAAGTGTTCTTTTAATTTAAAATTTTCAAGCAATTAAATCACTCCAACAATTTTGTGGCTGATGTAATTTATCTTGTTGGCAAAAACACAATAGAAGTTTAGTAGAGCTCAGTTGGATCTCTAAGACAGTCGGGCGCTCTTCTCTCTTTATTGCCAAATTAATTAGAAAACTTCATTAATTTAGATCTCCTTCCGAGTAACTTCCGCTGAAGTGACAACAAAATAGCAGGTGACATCCGCAGGACTTATTGTAAAAGATTTTGACAAACAAGATGTTCCCGCCTCACTTATATCACACAGTTGATTTAATTTAATATTCCAGATCGATTTCTATTGTGTACGCAGCCAGACAGGTACCTTATCTGATTACCAAATACCCTGGTAGTCTCTGGTAAATGTCAGGTTCGTACAAATCCCAAAGAGTTCGCAGCTCGTATTTATAGGGCGGCAAGAAAGAAGGAATTAAGAAGGCATTGATATGCTAATATGTATCCAGGTATCATGGGAAGTTGGATGTTTTATTAAAAATGATTGAAAAGGATGGAATTCACCGTGCGAAACATTCTTTCAGATGAAATTAATAATGAAATTCATCAGTGTCTCTTGTTACACCAAAATAAGAGTAATTTACTTTGACATTTAGTTATCTTCGTGTAACAGTCTGATTTTTCCGACATCGGAAGAAAAATTATTTTCACCTTGGTAATTTATCGTTTATGGCTTACGACACAAAATCCCCATTGTATTAATTACTTTGACTTGAGAAGAGTAATTGTAGGTATCCACTTATTATTTCATTTCCCCACTGAGTTTCCAGGAGCTGTCTGACCGTGATAAGGAGCGTATTCCTCAAATGGTATTACTGTTGAAGGCCACATTCTGATACATGACTGCATGTGAATTACAGCAGAAAACAAAGACCTATGGCTTACTAAAATGTAGTGCATGTCACCCTTTGATAGACAAACATGCCTTCTGGGTATTTAAGGAAGAAATCCATCTTTTAGGGATGTCTGTATTAAGTTTGAGGCTAGAGCACCTGTGACATTGAATTTCCCTTATATGAAAATGAAATGGAAAATAATTAAATTAAGCTTTTTGCTGCACAGGCCTTCAACTTTTGTTTTCGATCCCGACTAAATGCCTTACTTTATGCACACATTAAACCTATTTTAAAATGATTGAGACATGGTTTTTTGGGATCCATGCCACAGAATTTAGAACCATTATGCTTGAATCAGGGTAACCGAAAGGTTTCGCAAGAATCATATTAGTGACGGATCGCTCCCAGAAAAGGGACTCAGGGATATTTTTATATTCACGGATGGATCTATGATTGACGGCAGGGCGGGTGCGGGGATTTTTTTCTGAAGATTTGTACTTGTCCTGCTTGGAAAATTCACCTCGGTTTACCAGACGGAAATACTTGCTTTGGTTAGCGTGTTGGACGACTTAATTAGTTTTAGGAGGTAAAATCTTCACTGCACTGGAGAATCAAGCGGTGGTTAAAATCATGTATCGCACGGAGGTGAATTCATCCCCGACGATAGAATGTGTAGAAAACCTCATATGAGTGGGGCTCAGTAAATGTTAGGTTAGAGGACAAATTGGGATCGAAGAGAACAAAAAAGCTGACGTCTAGAAAAGCAGCGGTCAACTATGGAGTTCCATGGTTCAGAATATTTTTCCGCCATTGGGAAGGAATGGCGACTGACTTATCGAGAATTGAGTCAAATTCAATGGGAAAGTATGACAACTTGCCGACAGGCTAAAAAAGCGATTAGGCTGTCGTGCGTTTGTCTACTGGACACGGCAGCTTTAGACACCACCTCAAAAAGATGGGGGTCCTGGAGGATACTGAGATGGCTGAGCATATTGTGTGCGACTGCCCGGCTCTGACGAGCAGGAGGATGGATCCCAGAGGTGGCCCCGTATGTAGCATGGGCAGCTAATCTATGCTACACTACTCGAAATAACAAGAGACGTCGAGGTCCAGGTAATGCCTAGGGCCCTTCCGACACGCACCAGATAAGATGGCTCCTGGCAGAAGGACGAAAAAGGAATTGGAGGAGATATCCTTCAAACAATCCTATATATATATGATGCATATTATGATTTTTAGGTTCGCTGAACACGATCCAATGAATGAAAATAATTTTCGACATCTCGCGGATGTCAAATTGCTGAAAAAACGCAGAAATTAAGAAGAAGATGCATTGTCAACGCGAGTAGTACGCCGTTTTGCAACCTTGCTTTTTCAAGTGTATTTTTCTGGTATTTTGTCGTCGGACGACAGTTTTTTTTCTTGTAATTACTTGTTTTTAACTACCAGGGAGTCCTAGTGATTTAATGTTTCTTAATAAGGATTATTGTGCCTCATGTTTGAGTCTTCTCCTGGGTTAGATACATGAGTCTTCTCCTGGGTTCGCTCTTTACGTTAGTGCATAAAGTTTTTGGAATTTCTTTTATGGATTATAAGTATATAAGTCTGGATGGATAATATCCAAATTTGAGCCAAAATCGTCGGCAAAGTCTGCCTCTACGTCCATCGCAACTGAGATGTCTAACCTCTTTTCTAAGATGAATGCTAAAATATCTTGGCTACTACACCATGTCCAAACGAGGCTCATATCTTTTTTCGCTGAGTTGGATGGCAAAATTAGTTCTTCATTCAATGAATTGCTCCTAAATCTAGAGAAAAACTTGTATGAGAAAATTAGAGAACTGCAGTTAAGCTTACTAACTGATGAACAGCGAAGAAAATTAGCCAGCTCGCCTATATAAAGATGCTATTTTGACGGGTATACCTTCTATTGGTGATGAAAACTTAATGGCTCTGTTCACGGAGTTATGCTCATTGAATAAACTAACGACATCCATATCGCCCAAAGATATTTTCCGCATATCCGGTGGTAGAAGCAACCCTGCTAGAACATTTACCATTGTCATTCGTTGTTATTCAGAGTGGCCAAAAGATCTATGCTGTCTCTGTAAAATAACGGGCAGGTGTGCCACGACAATATACGATCCACCTTTGTCTCATGTCTCAAGATCTAAAAACCCACAGGAAATTAATAAGGAAGCTAGACGGTACCTAGTAATGATCCTTAGAACAGCAGATTCTTCTGGTTTTTCCTTAGTTCTAAAATTTTTCATTCTAAGCCCTAAGGTGTGTAATTCTTCGTTCCTATACGAAACTAAGAATCATTGTTTACTCATTTCTCTATACCACAAAAATTCTGCCAGAACACCACTTTTGGAGAAAATATAACATAATAGTACTCTTTAAACTGAAAATCATAATCGAGTCACATTATCATAATACTTAATTCTTAACCCCTTTTTCCCTTTGCTTTGCAGTTGTGTTCCTTCAAAAGCGAATTTAAGTGCAAATTAACTTCTTTACCACCATACGCCATATGTGCAAACAATTCTCCCTTTTCTAAGAACTTTTGTTTTTTTTTTCAAAGATTGCTCTGCACACCGAAAACACTTGGAAGAAAATTAACCAACATTTCTGCAGACAATTCATGGAACTTATCCAGAATCCTTAAGGAAATTGCAGGAAGCACTATTTAATCAAACTTCTAAGGTACATGGATAAAACCAAGTAAAACCACTTAAACTCTGTGGGCGAAGTTCTATCAACTTGACTTTCAGATTTGGATCAAAGAACAATTTTAAAGTTCTTTAGAAAATCTGGTTTCGTGCAAAATGAGGTTGTAAGGATGAAATACCACCAGCAAAATTGTGGAAGATTGCATAATGGAGGAGAAGCCCTTTCTTTAGCAAGTGAACAGGAAAAACCATTGCAATAGTCGAGCAAATGTCACATTAATCGATTATTTCAATATTGGTGTAGACGTTGACTTGGGAACTGCAGTGAAGGCGATATAGTGTGACTTGTAGTACAAGAATCATAATGTCTGGCAATAGAGAAAAATTCCTGTACGAGGGAAAAACAAAGGCACTCTAATTGTATGCGTAGATATCTGGATTCAAAGAGATGTTTGTGTAAATTTTATGTGATCAATTTCCTGATTTAAATAGCTTTCTTTAATAAATATTACCTGTTTTATAACCTGATTTTACTTTAGATATCTATTTGACATGTTGATGACCTCTCCTTGAAACAGTCATTACATTCTTAGGCAGTAATTTTAATGGGATGTTTTTGTCAATATAATTTCCTTTTAAAGGATAATAAAATGCATGGGGAGGTAGAATAATATCGGAATATCTATGTACAATTAAAGGTAATGGTACCAAGAAATAACAATAATAATTTCAAAGAAATGTATAGTAACATAGTTGGTATTATATACCATTAGGTCTATTTAGGCTGAAGAAATAAACAATGAACAATTTTCTCCATAGTCCCTCGAATGTAAAATTTCTTTGGATCCGGGTGGGACATTTATCAATATTCAACCCTTGGCCAGATCATTCAGATGTATCTTAGAGTCCATTTGCCACTGTAAGAAGCGATAACTTTTTTATTGTGCAGCCAAATCTCAGGGAAGGGTAAGTAGGCCGATGAGTGGCATTAGGCAGTTGAGTATTTCGTTGTCCTGCACAGTCTCGCGAGCGAAGATTTGAATATAGATCGGCGCGTTTTAAGAAGTCAGACTAGAAACTTCGCTGGAACAATATCCAATAAAGTAACGATCAAAGGCCTAAAAAAAGACATTGGAATTCTCTATCTATTTTTATACAGAGGGAGACCAAATCTGTAGCGTTCAGACCTAAATTCTTGCAGATTTTTAGTAGTTGGTCTCTATGTAACTTGGCACTTTTATTTTCTTTTTTGTGCTATTTAGAATTATTACATAATTGTAAATTTTCTTCATTTTCCGAAACTTTAGATAGAGTAAAAGATATTAAGATCTTTTACTACATTAATTAATTGATTTTAATTGAATTAAATTTGGATATTTTTATTATAATCAGCTCTTGTACTTATTTTTTTGAACAAATTAACATATTAGAATTCAATCTTTTAAGTGTAGCAAGTAATGACTTGGAAATGCCACTCAAATTTCTATAAACCTTTTAATGTTCCCAATAATGATACACTAAATTATTATTCATTAGAAATTTCATTAATCTTTTTCCTTCAGAAAAACTCCTTTATAAAATAAGAACTGTCAGCTTTCCATAGAGAAAAAGGTGAAGTCGTTTTGGTCTGCGTTGTAAAGTATTCTTTCCATTTTAGCAGTAAGCCTTAAAACATTTCAAAAGAAAAATTGGGCATTGTCTTCCGATCTGTGTCCCTTAAACTTTGAAGTCATTTATGCGTCCTTCGCCACTTTGAGAAATTTTCAAACAAAAATTGTATTCTGCCTTCAATACTAACACAAGGAAGGACTGCTCTGCTGTGCGAAATTCAAAAGCTTAATTTTTCCTTTAATATGAAAGGGAGTAACCCCCTTAAAATTAACAACGTTTCATGATCCATGAAAGTGGAAATTCTTTATTACAAAAACGAATAATGTCAGAGTTTTATTTTAATTGAAACGAGTATCTCTCTTATATGTCATGACATTTAAATGAACTCTTCTGTAACCGATTCTCATAACTAACTCCCCAAGAACTTAAATTTATTTTCCACAAAATTTTCTACATTTTTACTCTCTCTCTCTCTATCCAGAAATGAATGTTGCAGAAATAGATGTAACCTGTGCATAACGACAATTCAGTTTACCTTCTGTGGAATTTTATCAATACATGTAAAATAGATACAAATATTTAAGATAGTGACCAGTAAGATAATTTGTTCTGACAAACATCAATACAGACGATTTTTATATTTATTTTTTATTAAAGTATTTCAAAGGAATTCTCATGCAATTTAGAATTTAAAAAAAAAAAACATCTAATCGAGTTACCACAAACAATAAGTGTACTTCTCATTTAGATGCGGCAGGGAATTTCAACTTAAAGTACATGAAAACTTTTTAGTGAGGATAAAAATTTAACTCCATTTGTAATAAATTATTGTGTAATTTCGCGATAGTAATTTGTACATTTCAAAGCACTGTTAGTTCCTGCGCTCAGTGAGCACAAACTATGAAAATTGCTCAAGCTTTGAACGTTTTATTTTATATTTTGTAACCTAGGAACATTTTTATGACGAATTTCGACTGCGAGTGTTTAATTTTTCTAGAAAATTTGTTAAAAAAGTAAATGTTCATTTAAATACGGTTTCCGGATAACAAGCTGGGACTGGGATCAATACCTTTAACTCGAAACCATTGTTAATGCCACATAATGTGGTATATGGGGTGGTGAGAAGCCACGACATATTTGGAAAAAAAATTAGTTAAGTACATAAATGGGTACCTAGCATACGTAAAACTATTGTGAACTAGAAATACATAAAACACTATCTCAAAGTGACACATAAAACACTATCTCAAGATGATATATAATCAATATTTCCATATATGTGTCCTGGAATTAATTATCCAATCTAAACTATAAACGTGCTTTTCTCAAAAGAAACTTTTTGTCATTTGTACCCCTTGGCTTTTCACCCCATCATATGAGATAGCGAAAACAATAAGGAAATTACTTATTGGCTCAAGGTGCAAGGTATACTTCTTCTAACACTATAGGCTCCAGAGATATTACTGATTCCGCAGATGATATTGATCGTGGGCTCACAGTTGACTCTCTTCTGATATTCTTATTAAAGCTGATTCTCTAGCATCAACACTTTTTGATTTTTAACTTTTCCCCACAAAAGATACGAAGATAAATCTTCCAGTGGTCCTAACCAGCCCCTTATTTTATATATTTTCATTTTTTCTTTTTAAATTAGTTCTCGAAACCAGTTTATGCGGCTTTGATTTAATCTGCTGTGGTTGCATGTCATTTATGTCGCTTCCTTATCACCAATTTGGGAGGGGAGCATCAGGGAGCGTCAGGATTGCAAGGATATAATCCGCACTTTCGGAATCCATTATATAACGCACTTGGTGCAGTATTTTTTTAAAAAATCTTTAATAGGTAATCACGCCTTTGCTCTTTTAGCTCTCCATGTTCCATTCGTCAATTCTATTGTTGTGATTCCAAGAAGAAAAGCAGTTGCAACTAAAAACTTAGAAGAATTTCAAAATTTATATCCTGATCAGATTCCCATTGCAGCAGCGATTTTGCAAGATTTACAATAATTGGTGAAGTTCTGTGTGAGAAATAAAGAAAAACGTTTTTACCTGCATTTGCCTTCATCAAAGACAGCAAAAAATTGCCCGATGAACAACGAAGCAGTAACTTTTTGGACGAAAAATATTATCGAAAAATGAAGTGTGTTTCGATCAGCGTAGGCACAGCCATATCATCAGCACGCCATGAGCGCTGACCTCACCTAGCGTAGACACATTGAGTGAAGATCTAATAATTCGCCCCATATATAGAAATTTTTCAAAATCCTAATATGAATCATATCACGAAGGCAATTACGGATTACTTGCAGACTTCTAAATTGTGGATTTGTTCTCGTTCTCGCCAAAAGGCAATTCATACTTCATTAGCCGGAATTTACTTGCCGGTTAAGTTAATAGGAGAATAATACCTTAAGAAAAGCTAAATTTCCAGACATATACCTAAAAGTTCAAACATAAATTATCGACAGAAGACAAACTTTTGTTCACTTAAAAAGAAATAACCCATAAGAACCTTTCAGTAAACTTATGATCCTTTGGAAAGTCGAATGGCATTAAGCCTTTTATACCACATAACTATAAAGTTAACATGTTTAATTCCCTAATCCAATTATAGATATTTGAAACAGACATAGTTTTGGTCCCAAAACAAAGGGACAAAAAGTAATTAAAAGTTTTATTTGCCTTAACAGAAGTCTTTTAAAGAAATCCAAATAACCGAGATTAAACTCTATTTACCTAATGGATCAGACGAAACTATTCCGTACGACTGCCTTTGAAATTATGAATTTAATTATGCATATTACTCCCAATCCCAAGCTTGAATGTGGACTTGAATGAACCCTAAAAGATGTTGTACACAAAAATTAGGTCAGGGTGAATACAAATAATTAATGAAAGCAAAAGTTTCCACATGCAAACAGACTAATGAAAACATATATATGAATTTTTTTTTCGTAATTCAGAAAATCACTTTGCAGATTTTAATAATTGTTAACATCATCCATTTTTCTGTTGTTTTTTTTCAGTTCATCTGCCACTGAGCTAATTTCCAGACGTGGTGTATTTTCCCGACGGAACTATGGTTCAGTAGACCAGGTGAGTGTTTAATTAATTTACAAACTAAGATACGTAGGTATATGACTAGATATCTGTGCTGACTGTTAGTAATCCAATTTTCTTAATATTACCGCAATTTATGTACATACTCCGATCGAATTTCAGACCTATGGAGGTTAAATCTTTACATTAACTTTAAAGGCTTAAAGCAAGGAGTCGAAAGGCATTAATCATAGGACGGAATCCTGAAAACAACGTAAGGCTTTGATTGAATTGTTTACAAGGGCAATTGGGTTATGTAAGGGAAATGTTTCAATTTAAATTCAGTTAATATAAGGTCAAAATAATCGGTTAATGGTATTTCAAGGAAAATTGGGGAGCATAATTAACATTTAAATAAACGCTATGTAATTCTACATGAATTAAAATTGGAAATTTCGATACTTGTTACCGCAGGAAGATGCACTAATTATAAATTAGATTACTTATTTTGATCCTGTTGAATATCTGTAAAGGCTTAAACTATTTAGTTTCACAACTCACTAAATCAATTCCCAAAAGGTTTGAGATTGTTGCAATATTTAATACTAATTTGAAATGCCTTCTTTGTAAGTATATCTATATTACTATGGATATGGTAATCGTATTATAATATTGGTTATTATAAATAATTACCGAAAATTATGTTTAGTTACCAATCTCTGTAGAGCTTCACCTATTCAGGAATTTTGTTTGGAACTAGTCCAAGAGATTAAGGAGGCTTCAATATACCTTTAAGATTTATTTATTTTTTAATATAATAAAAGAATTATTTTATTTAAACTTTGAAGCAGATCAAAGAGGAACATTTTAACAATATTTTGTGAAATTTTCATTTAAAAATTTTAAAAATTCAGACGTTGGGACCTAGTTTTCGGAGATCCCTTAGAAAAAAGTATCCTTCCGGTGGTCAGGATAACTCCTGGTAGCTTTATATGAAATCAAAAAACCAAATATTTTCTGTTAGTAGATGAGTATAGCTAGGTATTGAATGAAAGATTTAAAAAAAAATTGAGATTTGAATTTTTGGGAGAGTTGTATGCAAAAAAAGTACAATTTTTGGTCAAATCTACACCACGTATTGCTTGTAAAATAAGTTGTGATCAAAGAGTTTGATCGGTTTTTTAATTTTTGAGAAATCGTGCCCACCGAGTATCGACTTCAAAAATAGAGTTTTGAGAAAAAAGCAATTAAAGTTTTATATATGAGTAAAACGAAGAAACAATTTTTTTAAACTTACATAGAATCCTTGATTCCAGCTCTATAAAGCAAAGATATTTAAAATATTTAATAAAGGTAACCTTAAAATGCGAGAGAAGCGAGCAAGAAAGACAGACAAACAATAGCTAAACAGCTGTCTCGATATACTTGCGATGCTCCCGACCGGCCGAGCATAATAAGAGGACGTTCCAAAAGCTATCTCTCCTAGAGTTTTATTCCGATTGACTTGAAACTTTGGAAAAATATTCTTGACATGTTGTATTATTAAATAAAAATAAAAAATTGATTTTTTGAAATTTCGAATGTAACCCCTTAAATTAGTCTCTATATCTCTCTTCTTCATTGCTTCGTACCCAAAGAATACTTTCTTGGCATTTTTATATTTCTCTGTTTTAGAAATATAGTCCATTTTTCGTCAACTGAAAACGTTTTTATATAGCAGTCAATTTTAACGTTTTCTTAGACCCTGACGCATTCCTTCAGTCTGACATCCTCTTAAAGGTTGTACAACTGTAGCTTTTACCTATAAGTCAGATATCTGATAGATGAAAAAATCACATAAAGCTTCTTCTGTAAAATACATAACTTCGGTTCTTCCGACTATTTTAGATCTCATACACTCTGTGCAGGGAAAGTCATTCTCTTTCACAGATTTTCTAAATATCAAGTATAACCCACCTGATATCTGTGCAAGAAATAATGACCCGAGCCCCTGCTCAGACCCATACAGGGGTTTTATTATATACTGGATTTCTACCCTAAAGACAACAGTTACAAGCTAATTATATCAAATCACGTTTATTTAGAACAGAGTACGCCATGTGGATTAGTTTCCTTTGGTGTGTTTTCGATAAGTAGGTTAATGATTGCGTTCTGTAAATGTAACTTATATGCGAATAACCTGAATATAGTTAATTACCCTTCACCTTTTACCTTTTATGATATGCGTCTATTGAGATAACTGCCGTCAGGTAGAAGCGCAGTATTTCACTAGACTTCCCATTTATGCGGGCATAGTTTTACAAATGGCTTGTTTATTAAATACAACAATTTAAACACTTCAGAAAAATATAAGCAGTTCAACAGTCTTCTTTAAAATCTTATTAAAATGTTCGCTGCGAAAGTCTAAGTTTCGTAAAATTTCTTCAGTTGTTGGTCACATTTAACAGGTAAAGTTATTATTTCAGTAAAAACTTTCTGACCTTCTCTAGTTTTTGAATCTAGTCCGTCCTTCGCATTGTATTTCTATAATTCCCCCAGACTAATTTAGTTACATACAGCGATTACGTCTTTTTAACTACCCAGGATTTTTTTCTAACACTTTAAAATTTAAATTGATACGGAAAACCTGTCCCACATAATCAAAGTATAAATTGCGTGCCCAAAACATACGATGGACATTTAATTGCTTTTCCCCCACCCTTTTGATAATCGCTCTATCGTTAAGGTGGTGAAAGTGGTTTGGAATAGCATTACCACCACGCGATACACTGTGGGAAATCAGAAATAAATCGCCAGAGAACATGGCTTTGGAAAAGCATTTCATGCTAGAACACCCTGTGACAAGAATCAGGGGCGACATGTTAAAGCATTATTGTGTGCATTGAAGCTTGTAATTTGGACACGGGGTGTGATACAAGTGTTTTCTAGTCCTGCCGTTGATAGGGTATTTTTACGTTACCAGTTCCCATTTTATTGACGGTTGGGTGTTACAATACAAAAATGAATAATCTATCAAATGTTTCGATCAGATTTTCCCATAACCATGGCATTAGGAATTAATTTGAAATTGAATTGATTGATTCGAAATCGATTACGTTTGTTTTGAAAATAACGTTGCAATTTAGGGAATTGCAACGGGTGCAAAACACCCGGACCCCAGTGTGTACAGGAGCTCCAGATAAAGGAAGAAAGCAGAAAAAATAATAACAAGAAAACATTGGGACAAAGCTTGATTAATTGATTAAAATCAATTTCATTTTGAAGACTTGACATGAATTTTACGGTCTAAATACAATCCTGGTAATGGAAACACCACAATTATGATTGTGTACGAGGATTATCCAAAAAGATATCAGAAATATTTGAAATTTTGTTGAATTGTATCGAGAAAGGTATTGTTCAAAATGTGTGATTTTTCTAATGTTGCCAATTATTATTATTGTTATCCTTTTATCGTGAAAAGATATCACGTTTTTTTATCATTGAAGGATTTTTGGACCCCATAATATTTCTTGCATCCGAACCGTTTCATAGAGGAGGCCACCCTCGTTATATTTCTATATATATATATATATTCTATATTTGATTTATAGGTGTAGAAAACCTTCTTAGTAAGTTTCCCTTTTTATAATCCTGGTATTATCACAAGCTCTTAACTAAGCAACTTTTCTTTACTTTCTTGATTGATTTGATATTGATATTGAGCATATAACGAATAACAACATGGTTGACACGTGTGTATCGAATCTTGCAAGTGACCTTTTAGGATGAGAAAATTAAGTTCACCATTTCTGGGGAAATTATTGTGGACTTCTACCAGCCTTTCGTAAAACGAAACCATTTCATCATCAGAGATGCTCCGTGAGCTCATGAACAATACAACATACAACAACAACATAATCATGTTGTGCAGCTCAAACAACCTTTCAGTTATATAGCTAAAAGATTTCGATCTTGTAGACGTATTATCTATTATTATCTAAACATCGATTTAATAGCGCAATATTTTTGTTTTATAAAAAATTAACTTAACTGAATCAAACCATCCTCGGATAATCGTG
>QYTT01085665.1:45741-61063 GCA_006980735.1 Dasypogon diadema
GACCTTATTCTGGGTCTTATTGAAGATAACCCGATGCTAAGCAATCGCAATATCACCTTAAGTATTGAAATATCTTAGCCAATTGTTCACAGAGTTCTGTGATCATATGGAATACAACCTTACATTTTCAGCTTGTTCAAGCAATATTTGAATCTAATAAGGAGAAAAGGCTAAAATTTTGTCAATGGTTGGTGCTGGATTTTTCTCAAGGATCCTTTGGACCGATGAAGCTACCTCCACAACAGACAAAGTTGTTAATTTCCATAATGTGCACCAGGTGAATAGCCAAAACGAGACCTGCATTCTTTAGAAGGGTGAACATGTAAAACAGAACCTGCACTAGATTCTCTGATCTTCTATTAACGTTAATATCTTGAACGGTTGAACATGTCCACAACGATATCCTTTTTTGGAATGCTCTTGAAGGATGCAACTTTTTTTGAAAGAAACAACAATACTTCTAGAGGTATAATTTTGCCGGACGAAGGAAAGGATCTTTAAATCTAAAGACGAAAAATTTTTTATTTTAAAAAAAAGGATTGATGAAGGAGTGATTTTAGATGTTGAGTTTCAGAACAAACGATGATCAGGAAAAAGAAATTTTAATAAGCTACAATTTCGTTAAAAATAATTTTTATATTGGGTCTTTTAAATTTATTAGTCTTTCAGAAAATGCAATTAAAATGTAGATATTACAAAGCATCCAATTTTCCATCGTATCTGACAGCAAAATTTCAATGTATAGATACTTTGTAATACAAAGTACCTTTTCCTTTAGCAGCAGTTTATAGTACCTGAATTAATTAGCGCTAATACCACGGGCACAAGTTCTTTTACAAAACGCCTTTAAGATCCATTGGCCAATGTAAGCAATAATTTTATTCAATGTATAGATACTTTGTAATACAAAGTACCTTTTCCTTTAGCAGCAGTTTATAGTACCTGAATTAATTAGCGCTAATACCACGGGCACAAGTTCTTTTACAAAACGCCTTTAAGATCCATTGGCCAATGTAAGCAATAATTTTATGCTTCCTTTAAACTGAAACGCTGCTAAAGTAATGAGCACTTAAAGTTGTCCGTAAAGCAAGTGTTATAGCTTTTATCAGATGCAAAAATGCTTGGCTGTAATGGTCTTTCAAAAAGCAATTTCACTGCCCACTCTGAAAGCAGAAAGTGAAAATAATTTTCTCACATTTTGTATTAACTTTACATTTCTAAAGAGGGTAAATATTCCTTTTTCCTCTTACTTAGCAAAGTGGATAGTCTTACGGTGTACATTCCTCAGAGATATATATATTTCTTTCTTTCTCTTAGTTTAGAAAAGCATTTTCAAGTAAAGGAGCTCACCGAAAATTCAATTTTCTTTTTCAGCTCCCTCAAACCGAATTAGACGGGTTCGATCCGAATTGCAGAAGATTTCGTTTGGAAAATGGAGAATCTTTGGCAGAGAAAGATGAGGTAAGTGGACTAAATACACATTTCTGAAATATGACAAAGATAGATTTATAAATATTGGCCCATGTGCTAATATTGGTTTTATTTGAAACGAATCGATTTTATTTTTGAAGTTACCTCACACCAAAGAAATGAAATTTCCAATTTTTCTTGTCAAGTTCTGAAAGATGGAAGTCGAAATCAATCATGTAATCTATGAACGGCAGAATGTTCGCCTTCATAGAATAGTATGCTAATAAAATCCCTGTTGAGTTATCAAACGTATACATGAATACTTTTTTGCTAGCTCTCTTTGATGTTATCGTATTTACTGCAAAAATGAAAAGATTTGTTTTGTTAGAAAATTGATACCAAGTCAAAAGTCATCATTTTTTTCTCAGGATAAAATAATACTTCCATAAAGAGACCTTCTGCCAGAACGAATCGAAGAAGGCGTTCAACGTCGTCTACTATTTCCAAAATAGTCTAGTATGTAAATTGGGTGGATGAAATTCTTACCAACAATAATTTTTCACTTACAAGGGAAGGCTTCTAACCCATGAACTCCGATTTGTATGAAACTATGCAAGAGAGGTTCACAAAACTCATTCCAAACAGTGCCAACATTGCCCTCTTTGGGAGAAATAACGCCCCCATGAATAGTCAATTTTAGCTGCTTTTAAAATACTATATCTTCAGTTCTCTTAAATATTTTTTGAAAATTCAAACTGTCTCATGCTACATAGGATTAAATAAATCTTAAATGAAGTATAAAAGGAATGTCTATTCCTTGGCGCAAATCAGAATAAAATAAACTGGGTGCGACTGCTCTACCCACACTGCCAACTTCCCATTTGGCCATTTTGTCTTGCTTTTGAAAATTTAATTTTTTTAGAAAAAATCGCCAATTCAAATTTTTTGCAATTATCCGTCGAATGAAATTGATAAAGTGCGTCAATATTTCTCCTCAACTCTTTTAATTCTCTTACCAACCTTTTACCTCCTTACCCCTGTGTAATTGCAAAAATAGTTGATTTCAACCACTTGGCATTTTATTTCATATAAGTGTTCGACATTCTAGTTATTTTTCTATTAAATTGAATAACTATGATACCAAAATCACAAATACAAAAGCCAAAGGAGCAAGTGGTATTAATGAAGAAATCCTTGTATGCACTATTTCTGTTTAATATGGAGGATTTGTTGCTTGAAGCTTTTTATCAGATTTTAACAGAATTCTTATAGCCTAGCCCAGATACTTTTCACATTATCAAGTATTTTCCTCGGAATGTTAAGTGTTTACTTCTACCTTCGTTCAGAAGTCATACTTGAAACTTCATCAGAAGTCAAACCTAATAATACATATTTAATCAAAACCATTCTCTTTTCGATATTACCCAGCAGAGTGCTTTATTGCAATCCTACCTCCACACACAATCTCTTCCGGAACTCCAATAATTGAACTTCTCTAATTATCTTGGATTTCTATTGAAGGTTTCTCTGGTTTCTCATTCAAGTTCCAACGATATGATATCTTGCGGGAATGTGTGAAATGAATGTAAACCAAGATGATATATTTCACCAAAGTCCTGAATAAAAATTAGTAGAGCGTGAATGCCATCGAATTATTTACGCCTCCAGAATTAAGGATAGTCAAACTTGCCACTGTATAAATTTCTAAGTGAACAGTGAATTACGAAGCAATAAGTGCACTCTGCACAATGATCTGAAACTGCTTGTCCGAAATAATTTAAATTTTCATTGCAGGTATTTGGGTCTCCTAGCACTCCAATTTTAGAGAATCCGGAACACCAGACAAGGTGGTATTTCAAATATTTCCTGGGGCGACGTAAGAGCTTCGAATTTAATGAGATTGCGAAAGTTTCTCAGAATTTGTTTTCTTGCAGTGCATCAAAACTACGTTGGTATCGATTCGGAAAAAAATCCATACTTTTTATCGGTGGTATCCCTGGAGTCTGGCAATAAATGTGCCCCCCTCTACAGAGCTATACTCTTCAGAAAACAGGTAAGTTTCATAATAACTTAATTTTAGTATTGGAAATGGATTAAATATACGGGAAAAGTCATTAGACTGGAATTACGGAAGAAATTTATTTGTAAGACGTTATAAAACCGAAGGATTTTGTAGGAAATCGAATTGGATTCAGTGCTCCAATCGATATGATAATAATTGTACTAAATTTGGATAGTTCAGAACTACTTCGAAATTACTTTCCTTAGGAGTGTATTTTTATCCCAACAAGAGGATTTTCTAAGTAATTTATTTTTGCTATGGTAGATATTGACAACTTAGAGAGTGTTCATTCCAAAGGCATTCCGCCCTGAAGTTTCCTCGCTTTTAATTAACCATAACAAACGAAATCTATTTCTCCAAATTTATACTCGCGAAAGAAGACTTCTGACTGTTAAAATTTAAATTCTTAGGCTATCGTAATCTGCTTGATTCGCGTGAGCAAATAAATTTAAAAATTTCACAAACGTAAAACATCAAAGTCCAGATAATTAAAAATATAACTTTAACAGTGAGTTTGACTAATTTTTGGGTATCATGAACAAAAAGTATTGGGTTTAATATATTTGGTGTCGATCATGGTGGATGGTGTGATACATTTCATCTAATTATGTTAGTAATAATAATAATTTTTTTCTACTTTATTTTTAAATCTCGTAAGAAGACTCAAAAAACACAAAAGCTAGGTAACATAAAAGTATTACAAAAAATCACGTCAAAAGTAATTATAAATGACTCTAAAACGATATTACAAAACACTAACAGAAAAAAGACTTTAACACAAAAATAGTAGCAACGTAAAGCTAAATTCCTAAAAAATTACACGTATATATCAAAACATCAAAATCTCCAAAAAATTCAATTTCTACAAAGAATTTTGAAAAGTCAAAAATAAAAAGTGCTTCAAGCAGGTGGAAGCAGGTTCAAGCTGGAAGCGGAGGCGATCAGTTCGTGTCCTTATGTGTACTTCTACAATGCACTTATATAATTTTCCTCATTAATCTATGTGTCTGTCATTGCGCTTTCATGTAAATTATTTATAAAGGCGTCAATTGTAAAGTAAATGACTCAGTCAGTAGGAGATTAGTATCATAATATCATATTGTATTATTTTTTTTCTTCTATATGTACCGCTTTTACGTAAGGAATTATTGACAGGAGAGATCATAGTAAGAAACTAAAAAAAAATCAAATTTAAATTCACTCAATTGGCCAGCAGTCAATACCCGACTACTAAGCGTCACACAGCAAACATTGCATTTATACATCGTTACTTGACTTTTTTAATTTTGAAAAAAAAAATATATAACTTCAATGGTTTTTTATTCCTTGTTGATAATGATTTACACATAAACGTAGAAAAAATATCAACTTTAATAATAAAATACATGTTTGGTGAAGATAGATATGAACAGCATATTTTTATTAATTGCAAAAATATAAAATCAACTAAATACGCAAAAAATTGGAGAGTTTTTTAGATTGTGTGTCGCTTAGTCTACATTTGCATATTTAATACATGTAAAGAACGTGTAATAAATGCAAGCGTAGCGACAATGGTAGAAAATTTTTTTAGAATGGTAGAAAATTTATTGTATTTAGACAGGGAACTGGTTATTTTCTTTTTTTTCCATTCTAGCCCTATCTATCCCAACAAAAAAGACTCCCACACCAACATGCAAATCATGTAACTATAAGGTTATATTAAAATTAAAAAAAAATACAAAATTAGTATATTAATGTTAGGGAAGACTATCAAAAAATTAAAAGACTGGACGTAACTTTAGTATATCTTCAGAGATTTTTAAGTTAAAATGCTCCATTACATCGATAATTACTAAACACATGCAGTTAATGGGTTTTTGCTTTACATAGTTACTTCTTAAGCTGTTGACATGCAAAATATTCGATATCATATTGATGCAAAATATTCGATATCATATTGACATGCAAAATATTCGATTGCGACTTAAAGGACACATTTCCCAGGAGTTCCGAGTAGCCAATATTTGACTGAGCTGGTATATGAAATCTATGTCAGCAACTCTACAATGGTCCAAGGAAATCAAATTGATAAGTTTGAGTCGTTCGTGATAAAAAAGAAAAATCACAGGGTTTTTCCAAGGCTGGTCTTTGAGCGACCAATTTGAACAAGAATCCTTCCTATTCTAGACTATAATATACGGGGGCTATACTAGTTATACATAATTTTTCTGTGGTATGAGCGTTAGCAAAGTTTTTCTACATATAAGTTATGCTCTTTTTCTAAAACATATAAAGAAACCCATAAACAAATAAATAAATAAAATAAAATCAGTTTGATTTTACCAAATTAAAATATTAATTGTTTGTAAAACATTTTTTTTTTTATTTTTAAGAGGAATTTTTCTCATTTCATTATAGACCGGTGCTTGCACGTCGGAGTATGAATTGGATGCTCTCTGGTGGCTGATTTTCCCACTGGAATGGAAATACAGAAAAAATTACACGGTAAGCACAGCTACCAGTGACCACCTATGCTCCGACGTGCAAGCGGAGAATTTTAAAGGATTTGTTGTACTTTGAAATTACACCTAGGACTTATAATACAAATGTAATTATGGAAGTCTTAGATTTACACTGTTGTGATAATATTTTCAGATAATCTGCACTTAATCCTTATCTATATATATATATATATCTACGAAGACAGCAGAATACCTATATGAGAAAACAAATAGCATAAACAATAGTAGCGTTTGGTCTAGTAGTAAATTGATACTCCCTGAGGAGTATAGGAAATTGAAATATATACTCTGTCTTAATGGTAAATATATAAAATAGAATAATTTTACATGTAATAATAATAAAGGGGACATTTTCCTTTATAATTTATAGCATCATACCTTAAAGTACCTCCTACATACCTTATCTAAGTTGTCGTACGGAGTTAACATAGGGATAATATTTATGAGGTTTTCTTCCCTAGAAAGAGACCCATAGAACTGGAAATGTTAACATACCTTTATTAAAAGCAACACCATTGGGGTAGACAACCCTTCTAACGTTCTGACATGTAAAATGAATCTATTTTAAAGTTAAATAGATTTATTCCTATTCTGTTGGTGACTTAAAGTAAATAAATGGAAATATTTATTTAAGTTGACTGCAATGTAACTACGTATACCCTTTTTGGTTCTTTGAAAACATAAAATTTTTCTACATACAAATATTCCATCTGTGTCAAATACCTTGAACTCATACAAACATATTTCTACATCATGTTTCACGAAGCTTTTATCATGTTTTCAGCTTTGACGACAGACGTTTGTATATTACAGTATCCCACCCATTCCTCCAGGTGTTTCATGCTTTTTAGTTGAATTATTTTGCTGTTTCCAGAAAAACACATATTGTTAACATAGAAGCACATCCGTGTGTGCACCACAATCAAAATTTAAGCTGGTCACTGCACCGAAATTTAATTTAATTTATGAGAACTTAATTAAAATCTTGTCTCTCTGAATTATAGAAGAAATTCTATTTTATGTGCTTTAAGATTTTAAAAATATTTTGCTTTACTCTATATTAATTAAAATAGGCGAAATAATAAATAGGATAATGTAAATGAATTTTTAATTACATTTACCAATTAATCATTTAAAAATTGATTCCCTCCATTCGTTTTGCAATGAGATTTTTTGAGAAAAGGACGGAAATGTTCAAAAATAAATGCACAATAGGCACAATTCAACAAAATTATTAGATAGTTTTCTGTAATCTATAATTCTGAAGAAAATGGTTTGTGTAGTGTTTTAAACAAATGTTTTACTCTTTTACCCTTTTATTACGATGCACAGTCGTTCCGCGCTAAAAATGAAGTGGTCATAATTGGTAAATTCGCAGCTTCTAAAAAGAGTAAAAGATTGCTAGAAGAGTGAGTCTGTGTAAACATTGTTTAGTATATTTAGTATAAGCTATATGATCTTCATACTAAAGGACGACTAAAAAACCTTCAAGTGCCGGTAGGATTATCCCCTCCTCGCTCCCATATAATTTTTTGTTTATGTCATGGAAACCTATCACTGCACGCTTGGGGTCACTTTAACGAGGACACCCTGTAGATATAAGGTCGCAAAATTATTAATTTTGTTTCTAAAGTAAGTCTCTTCTTGCACCGAGAGTTCAGTTGTCCCTTTTGCAAACTAGGGAAAAAGTTCAGTCGTCTTTTTTGCAAACTGAAAACGAATGGGCCAGCAAAATGAGGTGGAAGAGGGTCGTAGATTTTTCCAAATAACATAAGAGTAGAAAAATATAAATAACCTACTTCTTCGATACTTCAAACTCGAAAAATGTTGTTTACACTCGCTATGCCTCGTACCACCATCAAAATCCCATTTTCCTACTAAAATCACGTTATCTAAGAATTCAGGAGAAATAATTTCCACAATTATGTTTTGGGACTCTAGCATTCCGTTGACAGTGTGATGTAGTAAACTCTGCGGATCTATTTCGGCAAACGGTTCTATGATTTCTTGCCGCCTTTACTCATCCAATACTTTTTTGTAAACTAACATAACATCAGAAGATATATGAGAAGTGACAATGTTTTTAAATAATAAATACTGATACTGGTTTAATTTAGCTTCTATAAAAAGGGAAAAAAAGGTCATCGGAACTTGCTTGCGAAAAGGTTGCACTAGATCGAATCGAGGTATTCAAGAAAATATTGACAGCAGAATCATCTACCTTGGACAACTGAGATAACCTTCTACGTTTTGATAACAGCTGAGCAAACTAGAAAGGATTTCTCAAAATGTAGGAAAATCCTTTCTAGGTGGCCCATCGCTGATGTTGATAACTTCGCTTTTGGTCTATGCTGTGTGCTCGGAAGGTCAAATTTTTCTGGGACATTCAAACAGTCTGAATATTTTTCAATAAACCTCGATTTCGCACTTCTTCTTCCAATATTTCGCTAGTTTACAAATGTGGATAACACAATTTTGCAAATTAACATTTTCAATGTCACGCAAGGACCCCATAAACACATGTACTATGCGGCGAGCCTTTTCCAAGTAACTCCCATCCTTTGTCAGCCAAAAAAGTCTTGATACACCTTACATTATTTCGAAAATTCACTACAAGTCCCACTACTGATGAAAAAAACTTCGTAATATTTTAAAATATTTATTTAATTAGCTCACAAATTATATACGAAATTCTCTAAATCAAAATTTTCATTATATTGAAAAAATTACATTAAAAATTAAACAATATCCACTCGAACGCAAATAATGTGGGATTTTAATTGAAAAATTAATATTTTGTTGGACCTAGTCATGATTTTCCAATAGCTTTCATACGTCTTGGCATTAAATTCACCAGAGCGACATTGAATAATTTCTGCCAAGTCAAAATTCAAATTTCTTTCTTATAGGACATGACTCATAGGAGTGTTCTTAACAGTTGAGCTATCCAAACAACAAAATTTTTTGTGATTCGTTTTCGAAAAGTCGTTTCCCTAAAAATTCAGTAGTTCAAAGATGTTTTCAAAAAGTGTATTTTAACCACTACAAGTGATACTCACTGAATACTGTTTGAAAACGTTTTAATGTATAAAATTTCCGCTGAGGATTGGGGAAGAAATACATGCCCTAATTCATTGTCTTCAGAACTTGTAGGTAATTGTTCGGAATTCTCAATTTTAAGGCAAATTTGTTACATGCATTGTTTCATTGTGTTTCCCACAATAACGTCGAAAGCTTACCCCAAGGATTTCTTAAAGCCTTAGAGGAATTTCCGACAAGACATGAAAATGATTTTAAGGATTTTGATAACATTTTTCAAACCAAAACACCTGAGCGTTAATAAAGTAACAAATTCAATCCAATTGCTGAAAGATATTAGAAATTGGTTTTCGTCTATTTCGCCAAAGGGAAAATGTTAAAATCCAAAAGTGGAACAGTTTCTGAACGATTTCTTTGAATGAATGCTGCCCGTATTCAAAGGATCTCGTCATAAATTCAATTTTGGCCCTCCTGTGGATCTACCCACATTTTTTCCTGTTATAAATTATTCACCTTAAGTGTTCTGTGGCAAGTCTCCACGTTTCCTCTGTGCTCTAATAAACGTGTACAGATTCGTTTCGAGTTGAAATTTTAAATACCTCTGCCTTTCGACTTTGAAGAAAAACTTCGCCTTTAAGGAATAAATCCTCGTACCATAAATTTCAACAAAAAATCCTTTTATATGACATTTATGAAAACAGACGAATCAATACAGCCTCAAAGACCTTAGACCTTTTTAGTGTGAATTATTCTATTCTGAATTCCAACACTGCTTCCGTTTACAAGATTACGTCTTACATGTGCGTAAGCAGAAACAGTTTGGAATCAAATAAAATTTATTAAATAGGTTATAGCAGCAATTCATGTAATAATAAATATCGCAGAGGGCGTAGGAGGCGGGGCGGATAACTTTTCGTTATACGTTTGCATTAAAAGTTTTCTTGTTGGTGGGAAAACATTAGTCCCACCAAATGGCAAGGATATCATTTTGAGTATCTTGAAAAAAATTTATGCCACGTTAGGAGGGGTAGGAGACGACATCGAAAATAATGAAAACAGGGCAATTTGATACACGCGGCTCTATTCATTATTTGCTAATTTTTAGGTAGCAAACAAACTCATAACTTCCCCTTGTGTACACAGCACTTAATCTCTTCGTTAAGTAGTATTTATCTATGCTTGAGAACAAGTTTAATTTGAGCAGCTTTAGACGTCATCATATCTTTCCGCAATAAATATCCAACCTCAAAACTTATCAGAGTTTACGAAATTTTTGAAAAGTTTACCCAGCTGAACTAGAAGACGATGATGTTTCTGAAATTGAGTTGGAAATTTTATTTTATGCAGATATTATGCAATGCAAATTTATGATGATTTACTATTCTACCCCGTCATTACTCTCTCCAAAATTATAGGCAAATTATACTCGTATTTCGTATTTCATCACAGATAAAAGCTATTTAAAGTAATATAACGAGAACGGAGCGAAGTATTGATGAAATATGGGTCATAGAAAATATCAGAGAATAAAATGAAACATGGGTCATATAGAAAATATGAAACCAGACTGCAGATTTATTAATATGTGGAAAAGTTTAAAATCTTAATCCAACATTCTGAGACTATGATGCATTTGTTCCATACAAAAGTAAACCACAGCGTGATGAACAATAGGGCCTGGTAACTGCATGGCATTTGCACATCTGCTTTTGTCTACATTCTGTTATCTGTCCGAAACGTGCTTGGAGTAGTGCCCTCGAGTAAATCAGTGGAAGATCCAAATTTTATCCCAAGGCTCATACAGTCCCTACTTATAAATTGTAGTGCACTTATTGTTTGTGAAATGGACTTGGAAAATTGCTGATGCTTTTCGGGTAAAATTAGAGATCAATGAAAGAATTTTGACAGAAAAGAAGACTTAAGAATACTAAGAGGTTGTAAACCAATACAAGGTTTTAATCAAACTATATTTTCTTTGTATAATTAACAAGTGGTATTGAATTTTGACTATCAAGGTTCCTATTGACATGCTGCTAATGTGTGTTTTACTCGAATCTTTTTTTACGACATCTGAAACTACACCGTAGCACGGTTTAATACGTTGACTGCCTTGTGGGTTACCGGTGACCGGCATTTAAAAGCTCTCTCACGACAAAGGCATTTTAACATGAAATTCTCTCACAAAAGCTTTTATGATAATTTCGGCAGTCAACGTGTTAAGCTTGTCAACGGATACGTTAATTTCCATACCTTTTATAATGATTGCAGGAAAATCGGTGTCCAACTAAAGTTTATGGATACCTGAACCCCCGATGATGTTCAATTTTGCGCATTGATGAGAATCTCAAAGACCTTAGACCTAATCGAAGACATTGCTATTGGTCTGTAAATAGAGGAATCGCAAGCCTTTCCGTTTTTGGGAATAGGCTAAACAAGGGAACATCATCAAAGAAACTTGTATAGGATAAACGAAATATTTTCCTCAGATGTTTAACCAGAGAGGAGACGCAGTACTTTAGCAGTAGGGACAATATACTATCAGGTTTGCTGGCGTTGAACACGTCGAAGTTCTCAAGTACTTTGTAAACTTCACACATGCAGAAATTAAGCATCCCATGACAAGTGCTACACGCAGAGGATGATGGTGGTGGAGTTAGCAGATCGCTACTTGATTTTGGCTCAATTTTCTATCCCTTCTTTGAAACTCACTAATTTGTCTTGTATTGAAGTATTGAAGCGTCGCATTTCAAACGAACGTACTCTGTGGAACTTAGCAGCTTTTTAGATAAATTGACTCGAAAATTAATAAATGTTATTCCGAAATTATGATAGATTTAATGAGGTGTGTTAACACGTTGACAGCCGTCCGGATCACAGATGACCGGCATTTTAAAAGCTCTCTCACAACAAAGGCATTTTATCACGAAATTCTCCTACGAAAGCTTTTTTGCTAATTGCGGCAGTTAACGTGTTAAATAACAGAGCAAACTAAAAAAACAAGTTTTTCTGAAACATGAGAAAAGATCGATGGTCGACGAAAACAAAACAAATTCACCAGAAGAAATTTAATACATGTAGACTCATTGTAACACATTATACTATTTCCAATTTCTATAAGCGATTTAAATGAATTATTTTGCTTACTACGAGGGATAAAAAAGCATTTGATGTGTAATTTTTACCAAAATATTCCTTCATTTCTTTAATCCCCCTTCCCACATCCACATTTTCTTTTCCGCCAAAACAATGGCGGAATTTGTTCTTAAAGCACCATTCTTTCATTTGTAGATAAAGTATATAATTTGTGGGTCATGTTAAATGGAACTTTTTCATTGCGATCATACGAGGGCTATAGTGGAAAAAGAAGGCTGTGGATATCCGCTGATGTTCTCACCCTAGACTTCGGTCTAAGACTTATCAGAGTCCTATATCCTTCATTTTATTTATAATATACCCCAAAATTGACTCTGCTTGTAGACATAAATTATAAGTTGCTTTTATTGATTCCGTGCGGTTCGTTCCATAGCCTCCCTTCAGACGTATTTAAGTCGCAAAGGGTTAAAATCCGTTATCAAAATTCCCACATATTTATATGACCAAATTCAGTTTCTATCTTTCTAATATCTAGTGTCACGTAGACACAATATTAACATTATATTAATATCTAGGTTTTATTCACCCATTTATAAAGGCTCGTACTTTGTCCCCACATTCTGTTTGTGGAATACTCTCCCATCCAGTCTTCAGTGCGCTGCTTTTCTCGGCAAATTCAAACATATACTATACCAACTTAGTATATAGGATGTGCATTTCATGTGTTAGTGACTATATGATTTTTTTTGTAAGTTTTCCTTTTCTTTTCTCTTTTTGTTTTGCTTTGGTTTAATTTAGTAACATTTTTACTTTTCGCTTTGACCGATTCTCTTCATTAGGCATTGCTATATATGCTATTAAAATATATTTTTTCGCAGAATAAAGAATAAAATAAAAAATAAAAGCTCTTGATAGCATCATAGGACATGCCTTCAGCTTTGGCTGCATCGTAAGAAAACCAAAACTTTATAGAACTCATTAATCCATTTATCAAATATTCATATGGAGGTTTCTGAACTTGATCCTAAAGAGCATCGAAGGATGCTAAAGATATCAGACAAAGAATAATATTAACGTATCAAAATATAGCTGCACTTGGGTTACTTTTTTTCCAGTAATCCCCAGCTACATTTTGGTAATATTTCAATACAATCCCAGCGGGAAATCACCTAGAACATTACCTGTGAATCTATTAAACCGTAGGAATTAGAGATTTGCCTCAACCGACTACTAGATCTATTTTCAACCTCACACTCTAAGAAATGTTTCTCTATGGGACAGCTTAGGTCATAGACTTTATTCATTTTAGCCTAATTTTCCATCTCCTGCCTTAAGTCCATTAATCAACTTTATGGCACAAGATAAATTTAGCAGGCGAATGGGTTGACGTTAATAAAAAGAGTCTAGGAAAATTCGTAAGATAGAATACCTTTTCTAAACACCTGTAGCATTCAGATACGGCAATAATTAGTTGAATGGAGTAAAAAGTTTTATTCCCCATTAGATAGAAAATATTGGGATTTTATTTTATATCTTCTGCTTTAGTGCAAAATACCAAAAAGCAATGAAATGAAGCCGAAGAGGGAATTTTTTGTATTCAAAATTCTTTAGGAATCAAATAAGGATATTATCGTTTTTGTTTGGTGGCTATCAGGGCTCTTAAAAAAAGACTTTAAAAAAAACCCATTAGTGTTTCTCTTTGCAATCATGCAATCTGCAATCATGAAAACATTCCATAAACTCACGACATACATTTTACAAAGGACGCCTCTTAGGTTGTAAAATTACTATCTATACTCTCATGGCTTATCATGCTCACACGTACCCTTTGTGTCTGGCTCCAGGTATTTTAGGAGTATTGAAATTTCCATATAATTAATTCATGGCACATCTCTTTTCTGCACTTTGTAACAGAGTGCAATGTGAAACTATCCGCTTGAACACTTTTAACGCTTTTCCTCGTTTTAGTATTAAAACCACCCAGGCTATACAGGATGTTCCTTTTAAAATTTACCAGCCGTATTATCTTGGTGTGGAGACAGACAGAGAAAATCGGAGAGATGCGTCAATAATATTGTTAAGAGCAAGAATTTTTACGTAAAAAGTAACGAATCTCTTTCAACCCCCACCCACTAGAACCACCAAGTCAAAAGTCTTAGTTGGGACAGTCGAGTGATATATTTTCTTAACACCTTGACTGCCACCATTGACCGGCATTTAAAAAAAGCTCTCTCACGACAAAGGCATTTTAACACAGAATTCTCTCACGAAAGATTTTAGGCTAATTGCGGCAGTAAACGTGTGAAAGGGCTGTTCATTCCCTACACAAGTCTTTTAGGTAAATGGCAAAATGGTTATGGATATACAGTCATGTTCTTATAATGCGGTTTACTTATACAAGAAGTAATAGAGTAACGGTCCAATAGTGAAAAAAGTATGTAACAAAATATGTATTCCCAACTGTTTTTAGAATAACTTGCTAAGATTTATAGTATATATAGTAAAAAAAAAAAAAGCTTATGGATCGCTGCAAAAAATATTAATTAAAGTTTATATAAATCGTTTTAGTAGACCTTTTGGCATTTTGAAACACGCTAGTAATGTGTGCTTGCTTCTAATATAAGTCTGCAATAATTACTTACTCTAGTATTAACATACATGTCTGTGGTAGCATATATTAAGCCGGATTTTGTTGCAACTGATGCAATAATTATTTCCAGTAGTGCAGCTCCTCAGTGGAATAACATGGACGTTAAAGAGATTTTCCGCTTTCATTTGTTCTTTCCCACGTTGAAGCAAAACGTACATCAGTAACCTCTTCGCTCAAATCTTTAATCCTCTCTTTGTTTCTGTTTCCTTTTTTTCGAAGGCTTTAAAGCGACAGTAACTCCTGAGCTTTAACTGCAAAGGAAAATAAAAAGCTCTCAGTAAAGAAACCCGAAATTCAACAGACTGTCTAGAAACATTCATCTTCAGATAGACTTTTATAGTTATATTGATAGTGTTATGATTGTTGAACACAGATTTAGTGATGACTTCGAATTATAGGAAACCTGGAAAAGACATACTATTTTTTATATTCGACCTGCATCAACAAGATATAGGTTTAAAGCAAGTTGGTTAAAAATAGAACAGCGTCTAAAACAACAAAGTAAATTTTATCTAATGAAATATTCTGCGCTTTGCAAAAGAAGAACTTGTTAAAAATATATTC
>QYTT01085665.1:66085-83682 GCA_006980735.1 Dasypogon diadema
TATCAACAATTCTAGAACACCGGTAGAAATAATGTAATGAGATAACTATTAAAGCCTGAGGATACCTAAATAAGGCGAAACGCGTTGCTGTAATTGCTGCAGTCTGAAAGGTAATAAAATTAGTATTGTAGAACTGAAACGAGTGTTTTTCATTTTGATCATGATTACATAAATCGTTTGTTAGACCACTGCTTGAATACTCATCTAATATCACGAAACCTTTCTATACTATTCACATCGGCTACATAGAGTCCATTCAACGCAACTTCTATACACTTGCGCTTAAAAATCTACCTCGGAAGAACCCTAGAATCTTCTCATCTTTTCATGATTGGCTTAATTTTGCCAATTTGGTTTCTTTGCAAAAGTGAAGTAGAGCTGCTAACATAGTTTTTGAGCACCAGCTCTTAAATTCTTATATTCATTCTTCAGAACTTCTGGGTAAAGTACCTTTCAGGGTTAGGAGCTGCCTTCTCTATAATGTCAACTTTTCAAAAACTAACCACGCTAAGCATGAACCTATTAATCATATATATTTTACAATTAATTCCAATTTAAAACTGAATGTGTCTAAAAATATACTAAAGATTCGTCTTTGTTCAATCTTATATAATTTCTTGACTGTGTGATTTACATTAATACACTAATTTCCTAGTCTTGTTAATTTTAATTTAAGCTTACTAATGTTTGCATGCTGGTGCGGGAACCTAATCTCTGTACACTTTTTAATGGAATAAATAAATGTTCGCTTCAAATACGCACCTACCTCCTAGTACTTAGTACCACTATAACCCTCTTCGTGCGACTATAATCAAGGGCCACTCCATTTCCGCACGCGTGTGGCTAATAAGGTGCTCGGGAACGTCGATGTTTCAAAAACCACCGAAACATTTTTCGTCTTGCCTCGGCTCCTGAAGTGATGTGTTTCTTCCTAAGGAAATTATTTCGCTCATCCTATTCAAAGAATATTTTCCCAACCTCATGGAAACTCTCCAATGTTCATCTAATTCGTAAAAACAGAGAGCCTGGCAATCCCTTTAATTATAGACCAATCGCAATCACTTCAATCCTGGCAAAGGTCTTTGAGACAGTTTTAAACGCACAATTAATGAAAGATCTCGAAACTAAATCACGATCGTCAATATGGTTTCTGTGCCGGGAGTCCGACTAGTGACTTGATGACATTCCTTACTGAACGCTGGCATCAATGCTTCCAAAATTTCAATGGTTCAGGAGTGCGTGCGCTTGATATCTCGAAAGTTCTTGATAAGACCTGGTATTGTGCTCTTTCATTCAAATTTTCAACATTTAGTCTGTATCTTTTTTTCACTTTGCTTTCCGAGAGTTCCATTTGTGTTACTTTAGACGGCATTACCTCCACTTCCTATTGTCCTATCAATGTCGGTGTACCACAAGGTTCTGTATTGTCTTTTTACTGTTTGTGCATTATTGACCTCTTATCTTTTACTTCCAATTCAATTCACAACTATACTGACGACAGTACCCTTGATTTTGTGTACTTGTCTAAACCAGTGCCTACTTTCCTTTTCGCAAAGGCTGTGCTATAGCATTTTAGGATTTTCCCTGCGCATTGGAGACGCCATAGAAAAAACATGATTGAAGAATTCCAAGGTTTTCAGTCTAATCCGATATACGTATTAAAAAGGTATTTTAAATGAAGTGAGACTTTTTAGGATTTAACTAAAGACTATCTTGCATCGACCACAAATAAATTCTCTCTAAATCTGGATATATACGAGCAATGTAATCATCGAGCAAACCAATAGATCTACTCAAGCATACTTGACCGCCATCAAATTATTAATGAATAAGCTAATCAGCAGTGAACCTATTATAGACCCTTGAGGCACGCCACGTAATAAAGGTAATAAAGTACGAAGTACATTGACATGATGACGGCGCTTCTGTAAAGAGTTAGTTAGATTAAATTAAATCTTACCTTTTTTATTTTTTTTACCGGAAGAAATTCATAAACAACTTGATTATGCATTTATATCAGACTAACCTCTAACTGATCCGTCGACTGAAAAAAAAACATGAAATACGCTCGCTTCTGGGAAAGCAAATTATGAGGTATATCTGGAAAAAATGTCAAAGGAGTAGCCTTGAGACCTCCCATATTTATTATTATTAATAACAATCTGCAAAATCATTTTTTAGGCTCACATTCCCTTTAACCCTGTTCGTGGTATGAAATCTCTTCCATTTCAATGGCTTTGGATAAAAGCTAGAGATAGCAAGAAATAAAATCTGAACTATGGTGGAACTGAAACTTCAGATGATGACATGTAATGCCCTACGAAAACCAATTTAAAAATATTTTTAACTAATTTGTTGCACTGATGTGGGGGCCAAGCTATCGCATTGCTTTTTCTCTTACATTAATCCATAAATATTCAGGTATAACAAGCTTAGCATTTCCCTTCTCAATTCAGTTTTGTATCATACCCTAAAGGCCCTTTCTTACAGGGAGCTGAAGAAATCTATTTTTATCTGTTTTCTTTTTGTTTCAAAAAGTGTCTTGTCCACACATTTCAAAGTGAATAAATAACAAATTAACGATGTGTATCCAGACAAAAATAATCCGATTGCTTTTTATTATAATAAAACTCCATTTCCTCTGTCCAGAAAAAATAAAGATTTATGACCAAAATAATTTAAAATCTAAAAAAAAAAAAACTTTTCACCTTATATGACCTCGGAACTTCTAAAGGAAATATCAATCAAAAGGGTGCCAAAATTGAGTACACCATTTGAAATTTATTACTTCATAATATACATTCGAGACACCTCTTTGGCCTTAAGATACCTCCAATATATTTTCTTTCTACAGTGATCTACATAAAAATTCAGTTCACGTATGAAAAGTACGTCCCAATGTTCTCCGAGTCCCTTTTTAGGTAAATTCAAAAATTCTTAAAATCCACTTGAGTGGTTCCATTGAATAATTTGTGTGGACGTAGCTAGTAATTTCGCCCTAGGATGATAGAATATTTCAATCATATACATATCGGACTGAAGAAATATGTTAAGGGGATATTCAGCTTTTACTTTTCCAGAATCTAATGTAATGCCAGCTCTACATATGAAAAAGAAGCACTTTTGACTTGAATGGATAAATCCAATTCAGATTCGTATACGGATGTCTTTTTATAGTTCCTAAAATAGGGAAAAATTGTAATTTTTTATTATGGAGACTACTCCAGCATCCTCTCTTTCAGCTTTTATGCCAGACAGGTCTTACGAGAAATGGTACACTTTTACACATATTCACATTGAATAGAAAATTATAATTTCAGGGTGCGATAAGTTTAACAAATAGAAAATTTCAGATTCGTTATGAAACATTCATCACACGGATACAAGTTCAAACGAAATTGTTTTTAATTTTGTGGAAATATACTTTATGTTTTTCTTTATGAACGCGTTTTCATCTATGTATAGCTTTGAGAAAAGGCTTAGCCATTGGAATAAGCGTGGCGAATATATAATAAAATAATTAACTGCTGGACATAACAAAAAGTTTCGAGATTGGAGAATTGCTCGAGAACAGTCCGACATAACCTAGCTAAAAAGACACAAAAAGGTCCCATAAAATTGAAATTGAAGACACTGACTACAGTGAAGAATCCAAGAAACAGGGGTTTTTGAGAATATGGCAGATCTCTTACTTTTCGATTATTCACAGCTTCTTAAGTGTCACCAATTAGGTTGAGCTGATATTTATGTAATATTGATAATTAATTTGTAACAGTTTCCTTATTATTTTTACAAAATTTCAATGTTATAATTTCGGGTTAGATCACAGGCTGTCTTCTAGTTCTGCTTCCAGTTTTACCAGGTGTACCTCAATCTTCTATCCTCGGTCCTTTCTTGACAATTTTTACAGATTAAAATAGATTTGGTGCGTTTCCATCAATGTTTCTTTGAGTAATTGTGCCCGGAATTACATCAGATTATATGTTTACTTTTCTTGTGTATATAGAAGAAAGGTGATGCAAGTTTAGACTTAACTCTATTTTGTAGATGTGAAGTATGTATGGAGGTTATAATTATTTTCGTAAAAACTTCTAACGGCTTTTATAAGTCTAGTCTTAGCTTTTTGCAATCTTTTAAGTTAAGGTTGCCTTAGTTCGACATCTCCTCGAATCTTTTCTCTTAAAAGTTTTTTGTTTAGTGTTCCAACATTAAAATCTCCAAATCTTTTAGACCTCTCCAACCCGCGCCCAACAGGCCTCATGCAGCCCAGTGTTGTATTTAATGCAGCCCAACCTAAAATCGAACACGTCCCCGAAATATTGAGATTTCTATGCACTTATTTTGGGCGTTGTAGTACTTTTTTTTATGTGCGCCCCAAAATGGTATTTAGATTATCTATTATCTCTCTATCTATTATCTATCTTTAGACTATCTATTGAAAACTACATGATCGTATTGCAAGCCCAAATGGGGCCGATTGCTAATAGTAATTATTTTCTTAGTAAGATCCACTACCAACAAAGTCTGTGGTGGACAATGTTTTACGCAAGATAACTTCAATTTCAGCAATCCAAACGATTCCAGATTCTACTCGTGTCACACCTCGAACACAAACTTATTTAATCGCAATTATACCTCTCGTTTGAAGATGATTAATAACTCGACAATCTTTGAACCTGAGTGGAATAAAAAAAGCTTACTAGACGCTCTTTCATCGGAGTTCTCCTTCAATTTTTGCTGACCACAGACCGCACCCTTAATATCCTCTTAATAATCATTTAATTCCCGTCAGTTTTTGTTAATGAGACTGCCGGTGAAGTGGGTTCGAGTAGGTGGACATGAGTCCCTCACCAACTATTGTTTCCTGGGATGCGTAAACCTCATAGAATTTTCATTGATTTTTTATTAGGGACGCAGAGACAACAGAAGAAACTCAATTGATGTTAAACGTACTCAGGTTATAGCAAACAATTCCGGGAATTTTTACAAAAGACAACAGTCTCATTAATCAACCCCCTCAAATAATTCATGTCATCCCAGAATAGTAAATGATAACAATTTTAATTTTGCAGGGCACCCAGAAGATTGCGCTGCCCTACAACCCCCACCAGAAATTAACCGTAAAGCAAATTCTCAGCCATTTTCCGGGCATGGACACAGCAGCTAAAAATCCAAAAGAATTATTCTCTGCTGATATCCAAAAGGATCTGCTGCTATTGGAGGAGCAGGAAGGCTCGGTTAACTTTAAATTTGGAGTCGTTTACATGAAGGCTGGACAGACATGTGATGACGAAATGCTGAGTAACGGTAAGCTTAATGAATGTTTCTGTTCTTTTATCTCATTCCGTTTTTATCTACTGTTCAAACTGACTTACAAATGCTCTGATTGTGGGCCTATATCCAAACAGAGTGTGGCAGTGAAGACTTTAATGAATTCTTAAACGTCCTCGGAGAGAAGATCAGATTAAAAGGTTGGGAACGTTTCAGGGGTGGTTTAGATGTCAAAGGTAAGTGCAACCCTCTTACCAGTGTCTTTACATAATTTCCGCATATATTCCCTATTCGCTAATCTCTATACTTTTGTATTAAATAACACAGGGGACATGACGGGGAAGTATTCCATTTACACATTATACGAGGGTCACGAAATTATGTTCCACGTGTCAACTTTGCTGCCTTTTTCTCGGGATAATCGCCAGCAGGTAATTATTTCATTTCGGGAACATTTTATGTCAATGAAGTTATAAAGTCCGCTTGATGCAAATGTAGAAATTTCGGCCAACTGTGAAAGGTCCTTCAGGAGCTAATTTAAATTTCAGATCCGAAAAGTAGGCATCCGTTTGCCCTAAGGCTTGAGAATTCGGGAATTTTTATTCGTGAATAACTTTTACAAATTGAGGCAAATTTGGGTAGAAAGATTTCTTAGAAAATAAGATTTCGCTCTTCACGCAACATTATAGTTGCCAAACGCGAGGTTTAATATACATTTACGTATACATTAATTTATTCCTTCATCTCTAAATACTTTTGTCACTTAACATTTAGTGAAGGAACTCACAGATTGTGATGATGCATTTTGCTTTACACAATAGTCGAACAATTGTTTAACAGGTTCTCTGCCATTTTCTCTAGAAAAGCTTTCGCGAGATAAACATATGCAAAAACGCATTTAACAAGAGAGAGCTTAAAAGTTTCTTGATATATGCACCCGCTCATGAATAGAATTAACACGTTGAATTCCATGGCGGTCACCAGGAATCCCAATTTAAAAGCTCTCTCAGGACAAATGCATTTTAACCGGTTCGACATGAAATCCTGTATACCAAAATACTGTCTGGGAAGAAATACTGCTGTATATGGTGAAATAAATTTGAACTTAATTGATCACACACACTCAATGCAGGCGATTGCTTCCGAATTCTGATTTCGAATCTGTAATATCACGAAATTGCGTAGATTTATCCTACTTGAGGTTAAAATTGTGTCCAAGATTGTGAAACCAACTTAACATATCTATTTCTATGTACATGGTGATCAATCAAAAGTTCGCGATTACGCCTTATAGTGTTCACCATGATTAGCAGGCAGGCAGGAACCTTAGGAACCTATGTCGTCCGAGGCTGAAAAATGCCTACTCATTATTTTGGGTTGTGTGTTCAGCTCGTAGGTAGATAGAAAACATTTTTCACCAAAACTCCTTCAAAATAAATTAATACAGAAAAAAAGGGACTCAAATAGATGAAATTTATTTATTTTCACGAAATTAATTTTATTTGCTATATTTAATAAAAATCAACAGAATTATTACCCTGAAACTGATTTCGTTTTTATTCACTCGCTTTCAGGTGGAACGGAAACGTCACATAGGAAACGACATCGTGAACATAATTTTCATCGACACAGCTTCAGACAAGAGCATTTTTCCGACAGCCTTTGATCCAAATTGCATCAAAAGCCAATTTACTCGTATCCTTTTTCATGACTAACTAAAAATAGCGTAGTGGAAATAATGCTGCTCGTCCCCTTGAACATCAAATGAAAATTTATTCATTACATCATTTTAAATATTATCTCATATCTGGAAGAACCGGGAGCTAGATACTATTTCCCAGCAGGGTAAATCTTTTTATAGACGGGGAGATAAAAATTATTGACACAGTTGACTTTGCACGGAATCAAGGCAATCAAGGCACAGACTTATAAATATTTACATTTGTCAAATCTTCAGGGATTCTAGATGACCAGATGAATTTTCCTTAATTCCAAATTTCAGATATTTTTGCAGTTGTGACTAAGTGCGGAAAATCTTATCGCCTAGCAATATTCTGTGATGAAACTGTACCTCCTTTTGGACCAACGCTTCCAAATCCACCGGAATTTATAGTAAGTACAGCCACATACATGTGTTCCGAATCCTAGATACCTACACTACAGCCATATTTACAACCTCAATTAAATTAATTCCACCATGTTCACCTTGAGACGATGCTTTGTGTTGTTCAACCATTTGATTTAACGTGATTGATAGCGTCGAATGGGTGAGTTCGTATTCGTAGTTCCAGTCCGTTTAAGAAATTGTCTAACTTTGGCAAGGAAACCCATCAATCGTCGTGTCAGCAAGTGGCTAATTTATGCTTTCCGAATGAGGTTTTTACGCTTATAATTTCGAATAACGAAAAGCTTTGTGACTCATTAGAACATTGTAAACAACAAATTAGTCTCCTGCCGCAGACTGAATACATTAAATTGAATTCTGAGAAGCCAACGTGAAATATGACCATTTTACGACCCAAAGACAACTACGTCCAGGCCATTTCTCTACGGATAATTTTATTGTGTGACTTACAATTAGTGAAGGTATGAGAATAAATGGACGACACTAGATAGATGGGCGTCTGCCTCAATTTAATATGATTTCTACACATTACACCAAGCTAGATTATAGTAAATCAGCTTTACTACAAGGACTCAGATAAATAGCAAAACATCACATAAACATAAAAGGGAAGGAATTAAATTTTGAGTTATATTTACTTAATGAGATACAGTGAAACCTTGAAATGTACTCTTACGATGGTGAAAGACATTTATTACTACAGTAATGATTAAGATTCCTTCCCTGACAATTATAGGCTGTTGTTTTGAAAATTAACTAAGAGAAGTGCAAAGCCGGCCACTTCAACAGAAACCTAACATACCAGCTTAACTCTGAACAAAGTAGAATGCTTGTTAACCCAGATCGATAGCCGATTTGGTTGAGGTGCAATTCTGCAGATTTGTTCCTCTGTTGGTGTGCGAGATGAAACTTATGAACCCACTGGGATATTGTTCGGTAAAACTTTTGTGGATTAATTTGCAACATTTCGAATTTCCAACCTCCTGATCCCAAAAATTCCCTTCTACCTTCTGTGCTGTTGTTGCCAGGTTCGTTGCCACTTTTAAGAGAAAAGCTTTAGTGAGAAAAATATTATGCAAAAATACATTTGGTAAGAGAGAGCTTAAAAGGTTCTCGCGTATGTGCATGATCGGTAGCGAACTTGTCAACACGTTGAGTTCGACAATTAGCATAAAAGTTTTCGTGAGAGAATTGCGTGTTAAAATGTATCTCTACTGAGAAAGCTTTTAAATGCTGGTCCCTAGGAACCGGAGCCGCGCTCAACGTGCTAAGCAATACTCACTCCGAAGGTGGTAGCTCGTTTACTCGGATAAAAATTGTCGTAAAACTGAATCCTGAGGGTCCTTATACAAAGTAGCTATAAGACCTGAAATTGAAGAATCATTAACGATCAGAATTAATTTTGTGTTTAATCAGAGACTACCCCTCGTGGGAATAACAGATAGAAATGTGGTGGTTCGTCGAGATCAATTTAATTCGTGGACGTCGGCCTGCATGATCAATAAACTGCTTCGTGGCCTTCACCCTGCATCTTACACACTAAGCTTCTTCATCAACATCGAATAAATTTAAGAAATTCGTTTATTTAAAAATTTGATTGGTTGCCAATGTTAGCCTACTTACCAATAGTACCCTACTCTACAGTATCGTACTCAATACCTTACATGCTATCCAAGTCTTACTCAAAATTAAAGTCGGTAAGCTAAAGGTCCGTTACAAATCGGACTACCATCTTCCGTTTCCTTTTCCAGATATGTGCGGCAAACTTTTTTAACACAGCACGCCTCGACACCTCGTATACATAAATTCTTGATCCTACTCTTCGTTTTGTCTCAAATAGTTGCAGGGCGGGAAGGGTTTTTTAAAAAACCCCATTGAAATTATCCTGCGAATAAATCTCCCTTTTATTTGAGACCAGATACATACCGATATTTTGTCCTGTTCCCAAGATATCAACTCTTCTACCTTTGAAATTAATTTATGAACACCCCCTTGTCCTGCAACTTCCACATTTTATTGCAGTGTCGTGTAGAGAACATCTTCTCTTTTTATTTGTATAGTCCGCACCTGTACTGACATTTTATCTAGTTCTTGAGATATCAGTTCTCTTGCCTTTGAATTGCACTTTTTAAGACCCCCTCACCCTGCATCGTTCATTCTATCGGTTAGGATTTGTGATTGTATTTATCCGGTTTTTGGTTAGTGCTAAGTTTTAATCATTGTAGGTAATGATGGTATCTTTACTAACCGGCTTTAAGCCAATACCGGTGCTTCGTCGCTGGTGGGTAATACCCATATTGTTATCAATCGGTTTCATTGTAAAGGGTTCTGTTCCGCTTCGATATTAAATACCAGTATAACCAGTACCGGTACTCGGTCCCTGTGGATATCGGTATCGTTATCAATCGGCTTTTTGGATAAGGACGCTGTCCTATTTCGGTATTGAGTACCGGTATAAGCAATACCAGTACTCAAGCCATACCGATACTGGTGGGTAATTCTAGTACCGTTGTAAATCGGTTTTTCTTTTTAATGCGGGTCCTGCCCAGAATCGATATAAGCCATACTGTACCATACCTCCACTCAGTCCCTGATGGGTAATGTCGGTACCGTTTCATGGATAAAGGTGAATCGGTATTGAGTACGGGTATAAGTAATAGCGGTACTCAAATAATACGAGTATTCCGTCACTGGTTATTTGACAAAGCTCATTTTTTTAAATTATTCTTTGAAAGATCCTGTTCAGCCCAGTTGGCCGGTCTCCTAAGATCTCCTCATTGTGCTTTTCTGATTCTTTCTCATACTTTTTCTAAGCTTCTGTAGCCTTTGTGCCTCGTGATTTCAATAGATTCATTCACATGATCGTGTTAACTTCCTCAATAATCTTTGCAGGATAATTTACTTTATCCACCGCCCAATCCCCTTAGAGTTTTCTTTAGGTGCTTCACCTGGTAATTATAGTTAAGCTCTCGGCGATTTGTAACTTTGGATAAACTTCCACATTTCTTGTGTTATATCTATTAGTTAAATTTAACCCACTGTTTCAATTTAAAAAAAAATATACATATATATGCTACTGAAAAATATTTCATTTTTTCTAAATCGTGGCTACAATATATTTCTTTTTTAGGATATTTCAATGTTTAGAGAGTTTCTGCTTGTGAAGTTAATAAATGGAGAAAAGGCAACTTTTCAAACACCAACATTTTCCAGAAAGCGGGAAAGGACCCTGGAAATGTTAATAAAAGATTTATACGAAGAATATGTTCACGATAATAAAATTGTAGGCGAACTTTGTATTCCAAATGAATAACGTGTCAAATAAGGTTAAAAAATATTCCAGAATATGCTTAATAGAAGAGCATTTTCGGAAGTCCTGTCCGATGCTCCGAGAACGTCTAAGCTTAAGGAGGATGCCAGACAAATTGAATTTGTACGTATAGGTCAAGCTTTAAAACTCGAGGCAATAGTAAGAGGGGACGCACCAACTAGTTTAGCTTCGGCGAGTCCATGCACAATTTTCAAGAGACCACCGTGGGAACCGCAATGTTTTTACCCAGCCTTTTATCATAGAGGCGTATTATTAGGGGACTCTTTCGGAAACGACAAACTTTTTATTGCTACAGATGATGGTACTTTTCTGGTTAAAGGTTTTTAGATTTCATATAACATGATGGGCTAAATACATAAGTACCCTTTTACAGAGGATCAGTCGCATCAACTTGTTTTTGATAAAACCCTGGCTATTAAGCAACTTAGCGTTATAGAAGACCACACATTGCTGCTTTTACGTGGTGGATCAAGTACAAACAGAGATGGCCATAGGATACATGTCTTTAGGTTGAAAGAATTCCAGGATGATATTATTAAAGTAAGAAGTAGAATAGATGTTAAGGATAGACGGATAGAGCGCACCAGAGGCTGTCACTTATATTCGACTTCAAAAGCAAACGGGGGTCATTTAAGAATGGCTGTGGCTGTAGGTAGGAAAATCCTTCTATTCCAATGGAAGCATACGGCTGCTTGGGCATCTTGGTGCCCTGAAAGTGACATCGAAACGGTAGATGGTTTCATTTTTCTAAAGGAGATACAATTGCACGATAATCCCACAATAGTAACACTGCTTGAAGGTCCAACAAATACAATAACTGGAGGACTAATATGCATTGGTTATAAGTATGTGATGTAAGATTTTTGGAATAAATAAACGTAATAAAATCTTAATATTTAGACACCATTTTGAAATTGTCTGTGACCAAACTGGATTAGCCACAAAACTTCACGAAATCGAGAGCTCCAAACGAAATCAGACGCAACTGAATGCAGCAATAGAACTCTGTGATGGTCAGGAGACTGAACTTTTACTGTGTTATAATCGTAAGTCAGTTTCGTAAGCAATCTTTACTTGAACTAATCGTACATTTACTTTACAGACACTTGCCACTTTCAAAAACTGCACGAAGATGTGAACACAAATGAGTTCGACTTTCACTGGAACGCAACTCCATCAGCGATAGTGTGTGCATTTCCTTACATTATAGCGTTTACAACAGATTCGATGGAAATTAGGTTACTTGTCAACGGAAATCTGGTATATACGGCTACAATGCCGGAACTTCAGCTTATTACATCCAAACGTGATGTGTACTTTGTGACCACGGCACCTGAATTCATATCAAAGGATTCTCATATCAAAGGTTTGGTTCCCGAGCCTCACTCAGAAAGGAAAGCTAGTGAAGGAATTTCAAATGAGGATGTAATGAAAATTCGACATAAAATCAATATCCATGAACAACAACAACAACAACAAAAATGCGCAGACCAAGAAGAGGCAACGATAACCATAAATCAAGAAACCGAGCTGCAAACTTTACTTACAATACCAAATCGACATGATTATCCTCCTTCCATTCAAAGAGCTAGATCACTCCAAAAACCAAGAACCAGTGGAGAAGACCATAAACGTCATATTTCGAAAAGCAATTCATATGGAGATTCGTACTCATCTGGTGAAAAGGAAACAGAAGAACCAGGTGTTCCACCGAACTCACCAAAAATAAATTCCAAAGGTGAATCACCAGTTTCACCAACAAAACGAAATCCCAAATACAGAAATCCATTTTTAAACCAATCAGACTCTAGCGGCTCCCCAGATCGAACAAAACCATTCCGGATCTACAGAATACCACTTGCAAATCTTACAGGGGCGCATTCCCATTTTCACGCACACACCAGTTCAAGTTCAGGCAAAGCTCCTAAAATTCAAAATATTAAGATTGCCGAAGACCATTCCGAAGCTGATGACTGTTTAGACAATAATAAGAGTGATACTAAGGAGCTTATTGTTAGTGATCCCGTGGAGAATATTTCGTGTAATTGTGCCAATCTATCTCTTTTCAAGTCGTAATTGGTTTCAAATAATGGCCGGCAACAATTTTCTCAAACAAGGGTACACCAATCTACAAAAATAAAATCGAAAACCAAACAAAAAACGTTTTAATTGTTGAATTTGCCAGATGATTTTATTCAAGCGTTTAAACCAATTTACAAATGTTTAAGAGCACTATCATGTGTTATGAGATACTTTGAAGGTAAAAAAAATATATATACAAATCATATTGTGACGTTACGAGATGGTAATAAATTCTTTTGACTTTGGAATGTATTTTTGTGTTTGTTTGCCAAGTGACCCCTCCCTCTTTTCAGAAATTATTGTTTATTTTCTGTTATTGCACAAAGACTGCCCATTCTTCCGACCCAACCATCACCGGCACGACAATGATTGGATTCACATTAGAAAGGCAACAACTCACCCAGTTTAAGATAATAAAAAGTGAAATTCTTTCAATTGTAACTTGTGAAACAGTAACACCATATCAACCATGAACGGCATTGACCCCAGATCCGTCATTAGCAGTCGGGCGCCCTCCAAACCCTAAAGGGCAAGAACTGCAAACAATGGGGCCAGCAAAAATAAAGCGACGAAATAGAACCAAAATTAAACCAAATGTGGTCTCACGGAAAATACCAGCGGCAGAAAACAAAGCAGCAAATATAGCCAGCTGCTCATTTGGGTCACTACAGAGTTCGGAGCCGAGAAGGCGAAGGCGAAGGTAACCATTTTAAGGACTTGGCGATTGACAGCGTAGAAGAAACACAGTACCAGGAACTGAAGCCGAGAAGAGAACGGCACACCATATCCAAGACATAGAAGACTACACCAAAGCAACAGAAGGGAGAAAAGCATCAGAGAGATGATACAAAGTAGAAGATCCAATATAAACAACAGCCACAACAACAACAACTTAAAAACAAAGGTAAGCAACAATTAGTAGGAATACATTTAAAAAAAAAAATCTGTAGGGACAGTGAAGTTTTTATAACTACCAAATTAGCGATTAAGGATGGATTTTATATTAAAAGATATTTTAGCACAATCAGTTTTATACCTTCATGGCTAAGGTTGACAAAAGGTTCGCCTGATTATAAGAGTGAGAACTTAAAATTCGTCTCAGTTAAGAGGTTCTCACCGGCAGCGTCGAGGAGTAACCAGAGGTAACTCCTGATATTTCGGTTAAGCCCGTACGTACGCACCTACCGCGTAAAAAAGGTGCAGGTGTACTTCCTTAACCTATGTGAGCTATTTTTCTTTTTTCTTTGTGTTTTGTTACTCTTATGCTTGTTTGCATAGATTACAAATTTATCACACTAGAGCTACGCGATCTATATCAACGAACTCAAGGGATTTTTAGATTGCTTCTTCTCTAGGTGAAGTAGTGTCACACTAGTTCATTAACAACATCTTATACAGATTTTTTTCTAAATTTCTGCTATCATTTGTCTTTCTTATTTTTCAACCAGAGCCTTCCTAAATCATGACTTCGTCTGCTCCTCCTTGCACGGTTGTACATTGTGATGTACTTTCCGGAGCTAGTTTTTGGTTTCCCTGGAGTACGCTCGTCGGACCCACGGTCAACAAATTTAGGGAAAGATACCAGTTCAAAAATTAACAGGTTTCACGATTTACTTAGAGTCTGAAATTCAGAATCTCTACACTAGAGTCCTTTTATACTGTCTATCGTCTCCGTATACAAAATTGCAATACCCCTTCTTCTTCGATCTCTAAAGTTAAACCCAACAAGTTCTTGTACCAGTCACACTTCCAGTAATCGGCAATGTGCTCCTAGGTATGGCTGATATTGGACGCAGGATCGTCTCGGTTGTACTGTCAAGTGAATAAAACGGATGCAGTGGTTCTGGACACAACTCAGTTGGGATGCAAGACCACCTTGTATGTGCTGCTAGTCTACGCGAGCGGATATGGTAGTAATGGACACAGCTCAGTAAAAATACGGGAACCCCTCAAATGAGCTGCCAAGCTGCAGGAACATATACTGTATCCTTGGACACAAGCTGGTGAAAATACGGGATCCCCTCAGATGAATTGCGGTACTCTTAGACTGTGCTGAAAGAGATTCTCGAACGGCAACTGGCCCTATTAATTAGGTGCAAAGAGAAACCAACTTTCCTGGTAGCGATGAAATAGCAACAAGGCTGGAAACGGAGTGGGTTCGCAAAATGTCCGTACTTACGTGGCTCCTACCAGTAGGGCAGTGGACCATACATGCTCGTTCGGAATAAACGGAGTAGTTTGGCGGAGGTTTCGCGGTTTTTGGTTATATTGCCGAAAAATGCTCAAATTTGTTATAAATGAAATATGCTGGAGTAGGCTCAGGGGAACATTATTGGAAAGAAATGAATGAAAAATGTGTTTAACTGCTCAGTTAATTCCTAAATTAATTAAAATTTTCATACAATTTTGCCGCAGTGATGTCATTAGCCAAATGCCACTTTTCTCCTTACTATAGCTCGTGTTCTGTATACAGTGGGCTTAACTACTCAGTGGCTTCTGATGTTTATTCTGATCTCTGAAGAAAAATCTTAACCATTTATAAACACTAGTGGGATTTGTACGAGAGATCTCATGCAATATGACCTTATCCCCTGGACCACCGACGACTTTTTTCTAGAATGTGCCACCATAATTTCGGGAAAATGTATTTTATCGATCCTTTTCACCATTGCATATTTTAATGTATCCTCTTCTCGATTTTACCTTTATTGTCTTGTGATAATATTATTATTACAAAAGTAAGTGCTACTATCAATAATTTAAGACTATCCTCACAATAAAATAACATTCTCCTTTAGAACTTTTTGAAAATGTTAAATTTATTTTTTCCAAGTTTACCTCCAGAATATTTGTGCATTTAAGAAATCACCACCTATAGTGACGATAAATTTGAATAAACACTTTTATCGGAAATTACATTGGCCAAGATCAGGACTTTATTACTTCTTCATCACTATTACCTGATACCCTAATAAATTTTGTTTGGCATAGTTCTATTTCTGAGAAAGTTCCACAAGTGCAAAAGATTCTTAGAACTTTCTCAAGTTTGGCAATAAAAAATCGAAAGAAGTTCGACTTACTTAATCGTAATTTTTCTCCTCTGGTGAAGGAAGGAATATTTTTCGATATCTTATCTTGGAGATAGATACGCCTAAAGAAAATCAATATAAGGTAAAAACTATAAAAAGATATAAAGTGAAGTTATTCACATGGACGTCAGAGCTCTATTTTATTATCAGGGATTTGGTGTAATTAATAGAAACATATTTAGTATCTAAAATGTGGTTTCCTTCCTGTAGTGTTTTTCCGACAAATTTGAGTTTCAACAAAATAAATCAACTGTAGATAAAAATAGTATCCCTATGGAGAGTTGAGTGAAAAGATGAGCAGTTTCAAATCATTTTAAGATATTCCCAAACATCAAAACAATATTTTAAGGCTGATATCTTTGCGAAAAACGGCATCTTCGCATCATACATATTTATTAAAGGCACATTCCTCTGCACATAATCTAGAAATGATACAAGAGTAATTTAGGGTAGATGAGAGTTTATACGGAGTTACAACAATCAATAAAAGTAGAATAATAATGAATGAAGTAGAGCTCAGTGCTCTGAGGAAGAGATTAATGAATTTTTCTCTGCAGTCAATCTAAAATTGAATGAAGGAGTAATGAGTATAGATGCTATTATGAAAATTAAATTAAAATTAACTAATTAAACGATACCAGTGGATCTTAGTGGAGATGAAAGTAAAAAAAAACAAACTTAAGTGGGATAAAAACGAAGCAGAGTAAAAAGAAATATACTAAATTCAAACATAGGCACATAGGAAAAGATGGGACCTTACGTGTAAAAACCGAGACCAATTCAAAAGGATCAAATAATATCTGCATAGATATTAAAAACACTAAAAGTAAAGTAGCCTTCCCGAATGGTGTGAAACAAGAAAATTTTTTCATAAAAGCGGATTTCCAAATAAATTCTCTTTTTATATCTTTAAATCTGAAATAACGAGAGGTATGCACTTAGCCTTGAATTACGAAAGCCAACCAGAACCTAATGGAGCTGACATCTGCGGCGCTAACAAGGGTGGTTTTGAAAGGAAAATCTTCAAGCTAAAAGGAGAGCAATTGGTAAAAGTTTTCACGTCTTTTTTGAAGCTTGCAAAGTGAAACTTTACATAGAATTCCAAATACTCCTAACTATGGTTATGGCGAAGTTCTACATAACGATTCACCTATTTTCAAGGTTTTATTATATGTATATCAGACGAACGTTGTTATGAGTTATTAAATGTCTCCTTCCCAAGGGTCATGACAACCTTCTAACGACACTGAAAGGAAGTTTTCTTATGCTTAAAATATTTAATGTAGTCAAGTAGGTCGTATTTCAGGGAGACTCAAACGCCTCATGGATCTGAGTACCTACTACTTTGGAAGATGCACGATTTGGTCGATATAATCGCATAACTTCGTTCAGATGATGTAATTAAAACGATTTGGGAGGGATTTTCTGCCCTCAGATTTTATTAAAATGTAATTAATTCAATATTTACCCGTGTGCTTTTAATTTAAATAAGTTAGTAAAACTCTGAACTCGGAGTACTTGTAACTTGTAAATTCATACCAAAGGAGTGTAATTGTGGCAAATTAAAATATTTACACACATCGACGGTGCCAAGCAAAAAAACTATTCTAACTCAAACATGCGCGAATAAAAATAATTAAATTATGCTAAGTGTGCAAATGGCCATATCATATCCAACATTTCTCCCATAGACACAAAA
>QYTT01085665.1:83702-99649 GCA_006980735.1 Dasypogon diadema
TTCTTATGCTTAAAATATTTAATGTAGTCAAGTAAGTAGGTCGTATTTCAGGGAGACTCAAACGCCTCATAGATCTGAGTACCTACTACTTGGGAAGATGCACGATTTGGTCGATATAATCGCATAACTTCGTTCAGATGATGTAATTAAAACGATTTGGGAGGGATTTTCTGCCCTCAGATTTTATTAAAATGTAATTAATTCAATATTTACCCGTGTGCTTTGTGTAATTGTGGCAAATTAAAATATTTACACACATCGACGGTGCCAAGCAAAAAAACTATTCTAACTCAAACATGCGCGAATAAAAATAATTAAATTATGCTAAGTGTGCAAATGGCCATATCATATCCAACATTTCTCCCATAGACACAAAACTGGAGGGAAAGTTGCAATGACCCTCAAATTTATTTTAAAGTTATTTGCTCAAAAATATTATGAGTCGAGGTGGCGTAGTTTTGTTGGGGACCATCGATATCTATGGACATGTACATACACATACAGGGTGCTTCCTAGGGGAAGGTAAAAAATGAGTAGGGTGAAAGATCTCACCTAGGCAAACAAAAAATTATATGGGAGGAGGGGCGGCAATCTCAACCGTTTGGGAGTTACAGGGTAATTCATAAATTCCACATTTTCATGGTGTTCATATTATTCTTTTATTTTTTGATCTGCTCAATGCAGCAACATACAACCTACATCAAAAAACCACTATCCCAATGTCCTTAACAAAAATATCACCAATGTTTATCTACCTCCCACCACTTAGATACAGTCACTTGCGAAAGTTAAAAATTTATTTTTTTATTTTTTCACATTATTCCCTAATTTTCTCCGAAATTCATGTGATTAACATCGCTATTTTTTATTTTTATTAAATTGCCCATCTTTTTACCTTTCCGAAAAGGTACAATATGTCTATGTATAGAAACAGCATAAAAGGGTCTATTCATTAAAAGATGACTAGTGCCTTGTTTTATTGCACAGTATAGTTGAAAATGTTACAAAATAAACAAAAGTTTCCAAGAAAAGGTCGGAAATTTGTGTGTAGGGTGCATGGTACATGCTACAAATTTTTCTATAAAAGGAGTCAGTGGGAAAGGATATCATAGTTGAAAAACTAATTGATAAGTACGGATGTTTTTGTGCTAAAGATATTAAAATATGGCGACATTTAGTTTTGAAAAATACGCGGATATGATTTAAGTTTGCTTCCATGATAACCGTCCCTTCCACATTAACAAAGAATAACGATTCGTCAATTCAGATATCTATATTCGGAGTATACAAAGTTTTACATTTTTTTACTACATATTCCAAAATAGTTTTAATTTTAGCAAGCTTTTTTGATGGCATTATATTATCGTGATGTTTGTTGTTTTCAAAATGAACGAATTTTCCTTATAATAAAAATCGTTCTACAGTCATAAATTTGCCAAGGAACGGTGTACTAATTTATTCCCTTTTCGAAAAATATATCTGCAATATTGGCTTTTTTACTATTTTTACCTTGCAAAATCAACAACGCCATAAAACTTTTGATTTCATTATTAGTTGTTACAATTTTCTCATCCTTGAGTGTGGCTTTAAATTCGGGTGTCTTTGCAAAAATTGATCTGCATATAAATTTGTTTGTTCGACTATAATGCTAATAAGATCATTATCTAAATATTTTTCCATATAAAATAAGAACTTGGATCGGAATGTTGTTGGTACAATTTCAGTGGTTTTCTTGCTCACTTTCGTTGTCCTCGGAGTCAGTGTCATCAGATTTATTGCGATCGGTTTCACTGTCAGACTCGATGTCTTCGTCGCTAACGTCCTCAGAATACAATGAAAGTACTTGCAAATATCTTCGCTTGATTACAGATGAAATAAGGTCATTGTCCCTGCCGTAATTGCTCATTTTGGGGATAAAATTAACTAAAACAAAATAGGGATTTACGAAACTTTTCTGAACAATTTTCTAATATTAGGCATTTGAAATTCTTACGTTGCACTGCTCTTGGTACGATCCGCTGACTGTGTGATACACACTGATATACACTTTTTGGGGTTGAAACACAAATATGAAGATCGGGATAACCGAAGATTCAAGGTTGCTGCACTGCTCACGAGTTAGCTCTCAGGAAATTATGGAGCAGATTCGAAGAAAATGTCTCATGTATGGACCTGGAGATGCATGAATCCATCTGAAATTATTTATAGTTTTTATTTGTTTTAAATAGCAAATGATAAATATACGCATGACGGATATAGTCGTCATGACGCAAAATACTGCCATTTCTCCATAACGGATATAGTCGTCACACACAGCTAACTGGTTAAACCGAGGTCGTGCTTTTACCGAGTAGAATTATACCTGCATTCTGTGATATCCAAATCATTTTTTGTTGTCTTTCAATATACAGATGGGAACAGCTAATGTTAAATTGTGACAGCACTTTGCTATACTCAATCTTTTGAATACCCGCCGTCACTGGAACTAAGCCCAGCATTTGGTACTTTCGTAATTTGTAAGTGGTTTCAGCAGGCTTTATATTCTTACAATTTTCGTATAGTAATAGTAGGGGAATTGCAGATTTAAACACATATTGTTGCTCGTGTCAACACTTTATTGAATGCAATATTGGTTTAACAGAGACGTGAAGTTATTAACAAGTTTAAATTCTCATTCTGTTCTCTATTCTAACATTATATCATTATACAATTATTCTTGAATTACTTAGAGCACCAGTAAATGATTGGCAGTGAATTTTCAGAAGTTAACCTCAACTACTCCTAGTCTTTGGGAGCACTGACTAGCAACATTTGCCACATTTCCAAAAACTCACACCTGAATATCAATTCGCTTTACGACTATTTATGCTATGAAAAATAGAGGAGTGCGCCAATATCTTTAGCAAACAAACAGAACAAATGAATGACTCCCTTTTTTGCTTAATAAATAACTGGCGCTCTACCCCATGGCTGAGCTACAATCGTGAAATGCTTGAACTAGCTGCGAAGAGAGACTCTGTCAATACTGATATCTGGTTAATGTTCTCCTCTCCTTTAGTAAGGTTCACTAAAACTTAACAACTTAAGATTATTTGGCATCACAGTAGAGACTGTCGGCGTTACAAAAATCACACACAAGATCAGAAGTAAAAAAATTAAGTACAAAATTGTCCTAGTTTATCACTACTAGTAAATACGCAGTTCGAGCTTAGCCTAGATCACTTAAACCTTAAAGACGAGAGTAAAACTTGCTCTACAAAATTACTGTACAACTTAAGTCTAGAGTTCAGGAAAGATCTACCAACTACCAGTCTTCTTCCTCATCTGGGTCGGACAGTTCGATCCGGAAGTCTACTTTGATATTTTTCAACTTCCTGTGACACACTTTTGTGAGAGGATTGTGTCGCAAGTCAACCGATTCCAGACTGTCGGATGCAATCATCTGGTCTGTGTCGATTTCTGCAAGAAAAATGTTCCTTATTAGAGGATATGGTCTGTAATTTTGGAGAAATAATGTGCCATACCAATGATTGCATTGTTGTTCGCTTTCAGAACTCTCAACTTTGGCATTTTGAAGACAACTGGTGGAAGGACTATGAAGGAGTTGTGTGAGATGTCCAAGTGCTGCAAAGACCCCAAGTCCGCAAGCTCATCAGGAAGCTTAGACATTTGATTGTGTGACAGGTTTAGGTCTGAAATTAATAAAATTAGGTAATTGCTAGAGTTATGACTTAGAGGCAGGAAAATTTACCTGTTATTAGGCTAAACTTAACGGCAAACTTTGGTGGGATCTTCTTGATAACATTGCAACTGAGATCACAGGTCTTCAGTTCGGTGTGTCTCATCAGATGGTACACTGCATCTGGGACTTGCATGAGTTCACATTCTGACAAATCTGAAATGTAAAAAATTTGTTTTAATAAGCAATTCATCTTCAAGGCAGCGAAAGTAAAGAGCGGAAGCAAAAATTCGCCTAGTGCACAGGAAATTCACAATAATCACACAATAATAATCCCGAACGTTGCGCTCAATAATTGCAACAACGAAAGCCGATTGCTTCACTCTTGCACAATTAATTAATGAAAATTTTATGGATTTAAAACATTTCCTTACCCAGGTGTTGGGTTTCATTTGCTTCATCACAACGAGCTACGACACGCACGACTTCATGGGCCATTTCTTTTTATTACGAAGAAACTGAGTAATTTCGTTAAACTGGAAATTTCTACGATACTTTTGATCTTGTAAAGCTTGCCTGGGAAGACTAAATTGTGAAAAATGCCTGTGTAACATCCTATTACTGCTTACAAATTAAAAATAGAATGGAATTTGCAGAAATCTTGCCAAATTTTCAAAGTGTTTGACATTTCTCGAAGTAAACTGTCAAAGTGGCTGTACGCAGGGATAAGGTTAAAGTTGATTTGGATCAATTTATGTTAAGAACTGTACTTTAGTAAACAGGCGAAGTTTTCAAAATGTTGAGATGCGAAAATCTTTTCTCAGTTTGTGCGACAAGTTTTTTTCTGTATGCATAACGTTTTCTTATTTATTTTTAAAGATAGAGCAATTATCAACAGATTGTCCCCTGTAAATTTAAAGGGAGATGCTCTGAAACATTTTAAAGGAGAAAATTATAAACTCATTGACACTTAACACGAAGTGTTGGTCTTTGGTTTAGGATAATTATTGGTAAGTGTTTCTTTAAATTTAAATTAAATTTACGAAAAGATACTTGGAAAAGGAAAACACGTATAAAGGTGGAAATGGTAAAGAAGGCATGAAAAACTTTACATTTTTTCTGCAGCTGGCCAAGCCTTCTAAACCATGAAACACAATTCAAGCTAATGTCCTGATGTTAGACAAAATTCTTATCAGGAAGAAAGATTGAATTGAGGAACCTATTAGGAAATTATTGTTATACATATTTCGTGCTATAGTGGAGTTCATTATTAACTCTCAAACACCAAACGAATCGTCAGTACTATACTTTATTCGCGGATAGTCTCCTTGAATCGACTGCTACTAGAGTAAAATTTGGTAAAAAAAAGATGTAAATGTTTCCAAAATCAAACCAAAATTCCTGTGCGTCTTTTTCGTAATTAGATGGATGGGTGGCGTTCTCTAAGTATAGCCAAAAAAGTATAGAATATGATACCCAGAAACTCATTCAATGCAAAATCTATAGAAATAGTTCAAAGTATTATATTGGCCGGTGAAACACCCAACACTTAAAATGTATTGAAGAATGTATTTTACCTCTTTTGGTACAATTCACAAATCATTTCTATTGATTATTATTTTATTCTCTCACCAAAAATTGATTTCAGAAAGCCGGGTATAAAAGAATAAAAAATAAATGGCAATACTCTGTTCCAAAAAACCACGAAATTCGCTTTCATTTGTGTCTCCCTCCATTCACTATACTGTTTTGATGCGGTCCCAGATTTTAAAAATTTAAAAAAGGGTATTTTATTCGAATTGAAAGATTATTATTAACATAAACGTCTGTTTTGAAAACACCAATGAATTGGGTTATTACAAATAGGAGCACCATTGAAAGAAGCCTGTAAGAACTTTATTAGAAAAAATTCAGATTTTGTGTCCGATAGCTTTAGTAACAGTGCCCGTGAGATGATCTTTGGCCTTAGTTCTCTTTGCAATCCTAATCCGAAACCTTATGATATAATAAAAAATGTTATTCTTTCTTCTTTCTATTACTTTTTTCTCAAACTAGTAAGATACAACTTGAACTGTATAAATAATCAAGTGGATATATACAAAAATGATTCACTACTTTTACCACTTCTCATTTATGAATCATTGTTAACAAATCGTTACGTTATACAAACAATGCGGTTTCAACTTTTAAGTATTTTGATAACTAAGATCACCTTCACATTTTAATATAATCTACCAAACCTAATTCCTATGGCTTGAAAAAAAGTTGGGGGTCTCTTTAGGTTAATCACTCGTACGCGTAATATTTTTGCGTTCATATCAAGTCGACAATCTGCCGGAATTCCAAGAAAATCGTATCTTTTTCCTGATTTCTATTATTTATAAATATTTTAAGTATGGGAGATAATAGTCAAAATATCACGGCTTGTGATTATTGTTTTGCAACGATTGCGTGCGAAAATCCATCGAGTGCATTTAGGAAAAAAACGCATAAAACTAAGTCTGATTTCGGTTACATAATCTTAATTAAACAAAAAAAATGAGGCAGGTAAAATACGTGGAAATGAACAATGAGAAGTTAAGAAACCAGAAATGAAGTGAATGTTTTGGGTGTAATTCAAAGAATAATTGAGTAATTGTGTAAAAAAATTATTTGAATTACTCCGCCATTCCAATTGCAATAAATAAAACCTTTGGGTTTTTCTTTCAATTCCAAAATCCAGTATCACGGAAAATTTTGATTCCAATGGGATGACATGGCTAGATCTGAAACGTGCCATAAAGACTACGATTTGTATATGCGTGGGAATGAGGAAAGCCTCAGAATTTTCACGATCATCATGAACTCATGTGAGCTGGGAAAATTTACTGAACTAACATTTGGCTAAAGGCCAATACTTTAGTACTTGGGTGGAGAAAATGTGAAAAGTCGCAGTTCTACGGAAATTCGCACAAAGAAAATTATTTTTTGCTGTTGAAAGTTGAAACGCAAATCATGGGATTTGCTCTCGTTTCAGGTATAAGAAGGGAAACGTTCATTGGTTTTAGCTTACTGCGCACTTCTGGTTAAGCTTTCTTCGCCTAATAGTAGTTTGTTTGGAGGAGAATTTTTGTCTTGCTGGCGATACTATCTTGGAAAGTATATTCGACCGTGATAAGGTTAAGCACCTTATCGTCTGCTTTCAGTATTTTGCCTTTTCTCTGTTTATGAGTAAGCATTTTGTAGGTCATGTACTCGGATGACTCATGTTAAAAATTCATTTGGATATGTAAATAAAAATTAAGAGTAAAAAGAAAATTTGGAAATATTCTAGCAATTGATCAGTTATTGGGTTCGCTGTGAAAAACATCATGGAGAGAAGTCTAGGAAAAAAAACTTCAACAAAGAAAGACTTTTGGTTTACTTGTTTCAAAATCTATTGTTAAAATTCTAGATCCTTCCAATTATTGTGCAAAAGTAGAAGAGGTGGAAATGCTATAGACCACTAACTAGAGAAAAAGACTGCGTACACCCAGTAATGTGAAGCTACTTTTTAGGGAAATTCAAGCTAATTGTGGATTTTGTAATAAAAGTTATTTTCTATATATCCTTTACTCTGAATAAACGCAAAATGAAAAATAAAAATCAGAAGGTCATGGAAATTCGGTAGAAAAAGTCTGCGTACAGTTAAGTTAAAACTATAAATAATATTAATTAAGATTTAATAACTACTTGCACATCCCTTGCTGTTGAGTACTTCCTGCCAATCTCTTCTGCCTAGAATAGGCAAGTTTTGAGATTTCCTGAGCACTGATGTTGTTCCAAAAATTGCTGTAGAACTCTTTTCAACACATTCTTCAAAATAATGTGATATTGACGAATTCTTCGTTCTAGTAGATCCCACAAATATTCTGGAGAATTGTGGTGGTGCATACAACTGTTTTGCGACATTATAAAGCAATCATAACCAAACTTTTCGATGGGAGTTTCGATTCACTTTCGCGTCTTAATAAAAATTTTTCATTTTATTTTGATTTTAATTTTAATTTCCGTTTTAAAATATTTGGGTAGTCGTATCAGTTAATGATAGACACGATGAACTCTAATTTTCTTACATCACTACTTGCCATACATCCACAGACCATTACTTCACCAGATTATTTTTTTATTCAATGCTGTGGCCTGATTTCCTTCAGACGATTTTCCGGCCTTTTATCCCAAATATACAAAATTTACTTTCTCCTAGAATTTGCTTGACTTGTTGATGTATATGTTTGCGAAGATAGTTCGACTTTGGTAACTGATTCTTGAAATAAAGTTCTTCTTGCGTACGATATGCCCATGAATTCCGGCCTTTTCAGTACTTTGCAATTAGTATCGGCACAAATTTTTCTTACTATACTTGAGTTCGATGCTTTTAATGCTTTGTCCTGCTGTTGTTCGAGGACCTTTTTTCACTACATTTATAATAATATGTTTTTCTCTTGGGGTCAACATTGAGGAACGACCAAAATACGGTTTTGAGGTTTTAATACCTGTCTTTTCAAAACTTTTCACCACCCATTGCAAAGATTAATGGCGTCTTCCCATAACATTATCATAATTTTCCGAAATATTTTCTCTTTTTTCCGTAATTCTATAATGTGTTTACGCTCACATACACCAATTTCTTGCCTTTCCGATTTCCTGTCATCTAGTGCACCAATAATACCACTCTGATGTGCCTGAATTTTTCTGAAATGTAGTTTCAGATTACTTGATGCACGCAAACTTTTCCTGGCTAGTGTATATTTTTAGACTAAAGACTGAACTTGTATTTTTTATACCTTTACCCCTTTACCCCCCAAAAAAATTTACAAAAGATATCAAGAAAGCAGTCTTCAAAGACGGGATATCCCTTTAAGAGAAAACATTTGCTTTGCTCTCGAAAAGTTGAAGTGCAATCTAAATGGACCCGGAGAGTTTTACGACTATGAATTTTTTGGAACAAGAGTTTAGTCGTTCTCGTCTTTAAGGATATTGTTTTTCTATACATATTAATATTCTGCAATATCTGTTAGTTAAGACAAGAGATCACCTCAATTTTCTGGTCTGAAACTGCAGTAGTTCTAGAGTTAAATTTGAATTTGATCGTTTTAAAAGCGTAGAACTACGCGAAATAATTCATTATTATTATACGATATTCTCTGTTAAAACAGAGCACTTTGTCTCACTAATCCAGCTTTTGAAAAAAGAGAAAAAATAATAGAATTGTGTTGATCTCTCTTAAGTTTACGTAGAAATATCTTTTTTCGTATCTAGTGGCATTAACAAAAATGAGATATTTTGCAAAAGATGATTCTATTCGTTTTCAAGCAATTTATATTATATGCTTTAAACCTGATAAATGTTGCACAATATCATTAAGAGCTCAACAAATGTTATGCACAGACCAGACAAGTATGAAAATCGTAAGTTCAAATCTAGTGGTTGCGTTTTTTTTTCATTTTTTTTAAACGTATAATACTACAAGAAATGTATTGTTGTAGGGTGTCTTGCAACATTTGTAAAGTGTAAATTGTTCCTAGTTTCTTTTTCTTTTATATAAGTCATGTGCATTAAGGGGTACTCTGTTAATTTTAAACAAATTATGAATTATGAAGAAAATTTCCAAACATCTTTGCAAAACAAAATAAAAATAGATCCGCTATGATTGGACGCAATTACAAATGGTACAAGTATCGAAATATATATATATCTTCATAAACTGATTCGGACTATCTTAATTTGCGCAATAATTTGAAGTAGGTACTTAGATTTAAAAGGGCGAAAATTTTAAATGCAATTCTTTTGATATTCTAGGATGCATTTACAGTAACACGTTTCATTTACAAAATTCTCACATAAAACCATTCAGTACAGCACCGTTTTGGCAAAAGCTAAACAACATGTGAATATTAATTAAATCTAAAGCGTAAAATAAGAGAAATCTAGCCAAGGCCGAACAAATCGGAGAGGAGGTGCAAAATAATACCAAAAATATTATTGCGCCGTCACTTTTACAAAAGTAGGTTCATGTAGTCGGTCATCTGGCACGCGAATTCAACAAATAAATCACTCGCCTCGGCCATTGCGCTCACATAGTCACAATTCAGAACTGTGTCGTCGTCTTCATTGGATTTTTCTTCATCTCAAAGAACGTCAGATCTTTACGTCTTTACACATTTTAATTTTGGCATTAATCCAATTTTTTCAATGGGATCATGTACCCACTGGGAGCTTTGAACAGTTTTCTTTGTTCCCTGCAATCTTTTTAATAAGCGAATTGCTAAATTTCACTTTTCACGTAATTACTCAATGCAATTATCACGGGATTGTTCGTGTCTGTGAGCAATGAGGTAAATGTAAAGGAGGAAGCATGGCGAGACGGCTGGTGCCGCAATGCAGCACTACACAGGTGAGACGACATAGCGCTAAATTTAAACTTGGTTTGTTCCAGTAGATTTGTAACACTGTTTACATGGAAGTGAGTTCTTTTTTATGTTGTACCTGGCGTTGTCAGCTTGATTGTTGTTAGCTACAACTTCCTATGGCTTATGTGGTTTTAATTGAAAATTGATTCTGCACCTTATGTAACCTGCCTCAGTGGTTTCTGATGGAAAAGCCAACGGCTTAAAATGGTTAAAATGAAAACTCATGGTATGATTGCCTCTCGGCACCCATAGATGGAAGATGAGGTCAAGCCACTAGCACAAAGCGGGTCTATTAGTGACAATAAATGCATTCGATTCTATGCTAATTTATTTTGCTGCGCTTACCTAGCATACTGTTCTCCTTGGCATCTTCGCATCTTCCGACAACACGTATGACTCCTCGACCTGCAATCCTTGAGAATACCATTGTTCCACCAATTCTGGCAATGTGAGGCGGGATACCATTGGGATCTTCACCACCATTCCCGTTGTTGTTATTTCCGTTTGGTGGAGTCCTGTTGGTGATATCGTTTCCAAAAGTTGAATGTGGTGGCCTCATTTTGTTTTCTTTTTTTATTTATATCAATTTCACTAGACTTCAAGAGTTTTCACTTAGTTTTTGTTTTTGTTTTTTGAAGCACTTGTAAACTATCTTCAGAGTTGTACAGATTGCTTCCCTCTAATCTTCAGATAAAGTTTATTATTTAAATTGCAAGATAAAAATTATTTGCAAGAATCACAATAAAGCACTCTTCGCACAGTTCAATTGCGTTTCAACTTCTATTTTTTAAAGCACGCAGGTTTAACTAGCGATTTCTCTAGCACTTGATTTTCTGACTTCCGTTTTTCAAATGTTTTCAAGTGGTCTGCATCAGCTGATTTTATAGTCCGTCGGAAGAAAGAGATAGGACGCAAACAACTTCTACGATGTTGAACTGAGCGTGCTCAGAGTGCTCTACGTTTTTTTTTCTTTCACTCAATGAATGACTTGAGTGTGTCGGCAACGCACGAACTAATTAACGTACAGTTGGCGGCCGATCAAAAAAAAATCTTTCAGCTGTTTGGTCGCTCAAGAGAAGTACGCATTTTTAGCTTCGCGACTGGATTTTCTCTTTGTAAATTTTATTTAACAAAAGCATTACCAGCGCAAAAATTCAATGAAAAATCCAACGAACTTTTCCATTTACAAACGCACTTTTCGCCAACGGAAGAAAGAAAATTAATTTGTGGCTCGAGGCACATGCGTTTTCTTTTGTTTACTGTTTATTAAACTTGGGTACGAATAGAACTAAATATTTTGATAGAATCGTATTATTTAGGTATGCAGAAAACTTAATTATAAATTAAGCCTTGATATTTTCCGCATTCAGTTTGATTCATTTTGCGCTCATCTTCAAATTTACTTTTCTTTGTATTTATTCGAATAATTAACGAAATTTATTTTTTAGGACGCATTTCCATAAATATAATTTATATAAATGTTGACCCTTTCCATTAAAAAATGAAGGCCGCTAGGAATTTATATTTAAAATAACATAAAAAATGCAATAAAATAAAATTAGAAAGGAAAAAGGATGTGCAAAAAATTTTAAGCTGTGTAAAAAGGTAGTAAATAAATAAATAAAATAACAAGTGAAGTTGTGAGGGTAAATTAAGAAAAGTTTTAGTTTTTGTTTTATAATTTAAACCTTATTCATTAGTGTCGAAAATTGTGAAATATTGAAAAACACGTGCTACATAAAAATTCAATAACGTAGCACACAGTTATATTTATTAGATAATACGAAACATGCTACTTGCAATAATTTTATTTTAATTTATAACTATTTTTCTTATAAAAATATTCGTTGCTTTAGATTGAAGATTTGTTGAAAAGTTAACATAAGTTTGTTAAATATTGCTGGTGAGCAATTATAATCAATAATATTTCTCTGAATCATGTTACCTGAAAGAACAAACAGGATTCCAGAGGACTGGGCCAACTACAAGGCAAGTCGCAGAAAATACAAAAGTTCCATAAGTAAAGCGAAACGTGTTTAATGGAGGAGCTACTGGAATTCATAGAGAGTGCAAGTGAATCCCTTAAACTTAGGAAACTCCTATCCTGGCGTTACCTCCTGTTTGAAGAGAAAGTGAGAAATCCCTGGAGCTAAGCTCGGCTTTGGGGGAACCCACGGACCCTCTCTCCTTTTGGCTGCGTCCTTATCTTGAGCTGCTGTTTGTTGCCCGGATCTGGATGGTATACAGAGTATAGTTACGAAGGAAGCAACAAGTTGAGTCATTCAACCATTCGCATCATATAAGTCACACAGGGTCCTGATGGAGTTATTTTTTTAAGGTATTGCCTAAGCTCAAGGAACAACCCTATGATGCACACAGCACAGCTTAGGTGAAAGGAAATTAAGGATAGGAAGATTGGGAAATTTTTGCCTGACAAATGTTGCAAGTGAGTCACAATATTTAGCACGAAATTATTACTGTGCAACATCCCAGTGGCTTCACAAGTACAATTCTTGTCAGTAGAATGGTCTCAACCACTGGTATCCAGATAACGCTGTGTCCTATGCGGGGTTCGAACCCACGCCAACAGGGGAGGAAATTTGTAAACGGGCTCCTCAGCCCGCTCGAACACCGGCGTGGTTGCAGAAAGTCAGGGAAATTGTCATCCCTGAAGTAATTGTGATCTATAAAAGTTGCCAAGGAAAGGAAGGCAGGAAAGTGTAATCACTTTCACAAAGGACTTTAGGCCCAGAGACGAAATGTTTTTTTTTTATTTCGTAGTTCATAAACAAAGAGGAGTAGACTGGTGATTAAGCACTCGTTAAAACAACCCGACTATAAACTATGCGACCTTTATTCTAAGGGACGACCGAAAAACTTTCAAATTCCGATAGAAAAAAATAAGTAAAATAAGAATAGCAAATTTAACGACTTTATGAAATTGCCTGCGGCGAAAAATTGTAGACGTAATCTGGTTGATATTATCAAAAATCTGGGATAGAATAAGATACCAAAGAAAAATAGTAAGGTCTGCATGAGCGCAAGTCAGGGGTTGCAATTTTTCTAGTTTTTCAATAGTTTTCCTGCCCAAGATTGCTAGGCTCGAGGAATGGTAAGCGAAGTTACATGTATATAGGATGAAAATACAATATGTAACAAATAATACGTAATATAAAATAAATATGTATAAAAAACATTTAAGAATTTACTGCTCTCTAATACTTTTCGTAGATATATGACAAAAACCTCTGTAACTCAAAGGCTTATTAGTTAAAATTTAATTTTCAAGGACATTCATAAACGGATCAAGGTCAGTGGTCTTTAATTTACGTTGAAAAAATAAATATCCATTTCTTGAACATTTTTTTCAATGGTGTGAACTTTTTAAAAAATAAACGTAATAGAACTCCAGTTGGGAAATTTCCCAGAAATTTAATAAACATAAGCAAACACATTCACGCTGAAAATTAGTGGGAGTAAGTGTTTTCTATAAATTTTTAATGACTAACAATAAGTACTTTTCGAACAAAAGGAGTTTGTAAATTTTAGCCTTTTATTCAGAAAATTTTACCAGGAGAGTCATAAGTTGTTTAATGATCCTATGCACACCATTCAGTTTATAGAGAAATTAAAAAATGCGGGGAATTCGTGTGCGAATAATGGCCGGCAATTCCATTTTCACTTGAAACCGTGCCAAAATTTAACACCAAGAAATTTTGATAGGAAAAGACGTTCGTTAAAATTATTCATGTGTGCGTTGCTTTAAAAACGTAGTGCAGTTTATTTTCGTTAATTCTATTTATTTCTTGTGAACTTTACATTATTTATTAAAATTGTTTTGTAAAAATATTTCCGTGTGACGTCTTTTATACTTTTCCATTGCGTGGACAAGACTTTGATGTCACAGTCATTTTGAAGGTATCTTCTATTTTATCATGTGCGAATCTCCTTTAGAAAATCAGAAACAAGTAGGTACTATTTTTTTCTTTTTATCGCATATGAAGTAAAATTGTCTGAAAAGTTATATGCACAGACAGCAGGTGTTTAACCTGATTTATTCTCCTTGAACTGTTGTCTTCTTTCTTTTAAAAGTTGAATGATCCTGAGTGGTGGAAAGTTTTAAAAATCTGGCAATTTTCCTAATGTTTTCCTATTAGTTCACACTTTTCTAGAAAAACGTAATACGTCGTAAAGAAAATTCTCTTAGAAACGCTATTATATCCTTTGAAAAGACTCGGTGTGATTTTATTATGCTTAGGAGTTGATTTAAAATTGTAGCACGTGGAATACAGATCAAAAGCCCATTGCACATAAGCCACGCATTACACGTGATGAAAGGAATTTTAATACTTCTATGGCTATGAACCACATGAGACTCGTAGGAGTGCATTACAATGTTAAATGTAGGAGCATTGATCGGTGGACAGCGAGCATGTAAAATTCGTTGAACTGTTTAGAACATGTGTAAACGTAATATACTGCGCATAAAATCTAGAATTATAAAATTGGATCGGAAGTATTTATAGAAGAAAAAAGGGGTGTATAATTATGATATGCAATCGTCTAGAAAGTAATAATCACAATTTACGATACGACCAGTGATGATTGATCTTACTCGTATTGGTTTTCTTCTCAGAGTTACTTATTCTCATGTTAAAAATAATACAAATTATTTTTAAGTGATCAGAATGAGAATATTTACCAAAATTCAAATCAATGATATCATAATTCACACACTTATTGCGATCATACAATATATATTATAGTTATTATGAAAATTCCGAGTTAACATATATAACATAACAAGAAATTACATCACAAATACGAAGAACTGTGAACTTTTTGAAACCCGTTCTAAAAAAAATGTGCTGAAAGGAGGTGACAGCCTGCTTTTTGCAATTCATTAAGAAAGCCGGGCCCCAGTCGTCTGTATCTTTTCTCCGAGAGCGACGGACAATGACACAAGAGACGTCTTCTTCATTTGAGCAGCCGATTCTATGCTGGTGCGTCTTCAACTGTGTGTCAAATTGCGAATAGAGTATTTATTCAATCGGAAAAGTTTTCACGATGAGTTGAGATTTGGTGACCCCCTTGGTCTATCTCGAAATACGCTTGATAACATTGGTTGTTTGTCCAGTATCTAATACGCCCAAGTAAATATTTAGAGGTCATCCTTCAGTCTTCAATTTTCAGATCATAAGTATATGGTCCAAAAATCTCCGACTGAAAAACCTTATATACTTTTCGAGGGACAATACCATTTGTACTCCCACGTACTTGCAGATGACTCCCGCCCCTATGTTATCTTCATGTTTTTATCCATCTATCTAAAGGATCAGTGTGTCTACTACTGATTTCTATATGAAAACATGAAAAATAACTCCTAGTGCCGGTGTGCTAGTCGAACCGATATGCCGAGTAGATTCAGGCGTTGCACTCTAATCAAGATCTTACGGTTGCTTACTGTTTTCAAAGCCTTCCACCTCACCATCATAAGTAATAATGCGTCGGACGACCGGCTAGTATATAACCAGACTATCACCCGTGGTCTGAGCATCCAATTTCTAAAAATTACTCCCAACTTAATTTTTTTTTATTGGGAACAACTCCCAGGTACTTAACACATTTCTTTTTTTTTCTTAGCGAAGAGACAAAATTACGCTTTCAAAAGAATAAAGGTTGCACCTATAGTTAACAAATAATGGGATAGTAACCTGCGTTAAACAATTCAGTTTTATTCTAAAGAGTCCTGTAACAAGAATGGCAAGATCGTCTAAGTAATAGACAGCCCCTTACTCACTCTCTATTTGCGTTTTCTTTAGCAGCAGAATACAGAG
>QYTT01085665.1:99669-126654 GCA_006980735.1 Dasypogon diadema
AGACTCGGTGTGATTTTATTATGCTTAGGAGTTGATTTAAAATTGTAGCACGTGGAATACAGATCAAAAGCCCATTGCACATAAGCCACGCATTACACGTGATGAAAGGAATTTTAATACTTCTATGGCTATGAACCACATGAGACTCGTAGGAGTGCATTACAATGTTAAATGTAGGAGCATTGATCGGTGGACAGCGAGCATGTAAAATTCGTTGAACTGTTTAGAACATGTGTAAACGGAATATACTGCGCATAAAATCTGAAATTATAAAATTGGATCGGAAGTATTTATAGAAGAAAAATGGGCTGTATAATTATGATATGCAATCGTCTAGAAAGTAATAATCACAATTTACGATACGGCCAGTGATGATTGATCTTACTCGTATTGGTTTTCTTCTCAGAGTTACTTATTCTCATGTTAAAAATAATACAAATTATTTTTAAGTGATCAGAATGAGAATATTTACCGAAATTCAAATCAATGATATCATAATTCACACACTTATTGCGATCATACAATATATATTATAGTTATTATGAAAATTCCGAGTTAACATATATAACATAACAAGAAATGACATCACAAATACGAAGAACTGTGAACTTTTTGAAACCCGTTCTAAAAAAAATGTGCTGAAAGGGGGTGACAGCCTGCCTTTTGCAATTCATTAAGAAAGCCGTGCCCCAGTCGTCTGTATCTTTTCTCCGAGAGCGACGGACAACGACACAAGAGACGTCTTCTTCATTTGAGCAGCCGATTCTATGCTGGTGTGTCTTCAACTGTGTGTCAAATTGCGAATAGAGTATTTATTCAATCGGAAAAGTTTTCACGATGAGTTGGGATTTGGTGACCCCCTTGGTCGATCTCGAAATCGGTCTCATCTTGATAACATTGGTTGTTTGCCGAGTCTGTAATACCCCCAAGTAAATATTTAGAGGTCATCCTTCTGCCAAGAAGACAGGGAAGCCCCTCCCACGCCAACTCGTCCGCTTACTAATCACTATACATAGATGCCTCTGTTGCCTGGACTAATATCTATAAAATAACAATATCGTTATTTTTGGATAGATGGTTAAGTCTACGTTTGGAGTTCTTTGCCCAATTAGTGGTAACGTTTCTCATAAGAACTTTGTTATTTACATAATCATCTGTACAGATTGAAATTTTCAGAGCCTAAGGATACTATCCAAAAATGTCTGTCCGCCTACAAGATAGCTTTGATCTCCTACTGGAAAATCTTATGTACTTTTCGAGGGACAGTACCATTTGTACTCCCACGTACTCGCAGATGACTCCCGCCCCAATGTTATCTTCACGTTTTTATCCATCTATCTAAAGGATCAGTGTGCCTACTACTGATTTCTATATGAAAACATGAAAAATAACTCCTAGTGCCCGTGTGCTAGTCGGACCGATATGCCGAGTAGATGCAGGCGTTGCACTTTGATCGAGATATTACGCTTGCTTACTGTTTTCAAAGCCTTCCACGTCACCATCATGAGTAATAATGCGTCGGACGACCAGCTAGTATATAACCAGACTATCACCAGTGGTCTGAGCATCCAATTTCTAAAAATTACTCCCAATTAATTTTTTTTTATTGGGAACAACTCCCAGGTACTTAACACATTTCTTTTTTTTTCTTAGCTAGAAGACAAAGTTACGCTTTCAAAGAATAAAGGTTGCACCTACAGTTAACAAATAATGGGATAGTAACCTGCGTTAAACAATTAAGTTTTATTCTAAAGAGTCCTGTAACAAGAATGGCAAGATCGTCTAAGTAATAGACAGCCCCTTACTCACTCTCTATTTGCGTTTTCTTTAGCAGCAGAATACAGAGCTGTCATATATTAATTGGGCTAAATTAACTCCATTAATTTAGAAAGAATATTTAAGTATTCTACGGGAAAATAGATGGCGTTTCTTGAAGACTGTTATGTTTGAAACTTGATTTTACTCATCACAGCAATTAAAATAAAAGCAGATGCAGACAAAACTGACATTAAGATAAATTTCAAGTTAATAATAGTCTTTACTTATCTCAGAGAGCAAAATCAACTTTTAAATACAAAAGCTTTCAATAAGCGTCATCTATTTTCTCGTACAGCAGACTTAAATAGCCGAGTAAACTTATTTACTCTGTAAAATCAATAAGAACTCTGTATTCTATTGCCAAAAAATGCTTATGTAATAAGAACCTAATTTCCCTTTCGTAGATGTGCTCCATCATTTTAAGTAGAACAGAAGTTAAGCTTATTTTTCTACAAGATTTGCCAGTTGTCTAATCCACTTCAGTTCACTGTAAATTCTTGCCTTAATATCGGACATGTATGGTGACTATACATCCTTTATTTAACATATATTTATCACTGTTCTATCCTTTAGATCTTTTTCTAGAACGACCATCTTTTCCTTTATTTTGTAAACTGGAATAGTAAATTTTTGCTTCTGCTTCTCCGGATCTAATGCCCCCAAAAGATATTTTCGTTAGTTATGCGAGACATTGAGCAAATCCAATTAGAAGTTGTCAAAGTATTAGAGGCAGATGCGTACACCCAATGCAACTTCCACATTACGGGTATATAATTTAATGAATTTTTAAAACACAAATTCGATTTAATGAAAAAAGTTAATCTTCATGAAAAATATAATTAAATTGTAAATATAAAATATAATTAAAATTAGATGTAAAGATTCACTCAGTCTTGTGATTTTGAAGAGGGATGGCATTCATTTAAAACTAGCAAAATTCACTTCGAAAAACATAATAAATCGAAAAAGGCCATGAATTTATGTTTTTATGCAGCTAAATTTGGATGCAGAACAAGCAATACTGCATTTCAAAAAGTATTTTTTCTTCCATATTGTTACGTAATTTACAAATCCCCTTTGAATATAACCACTAAAAATATCCTAGTATCTAGATGAGCTGACAAATTACGAAGTGTGCTGTAATTTAGCTAAGAATACAAACGTCACAACACAGCGGGAATCTGATTTAAATTAAAAAAAATATTGCAAGTCCAAAAGGCAGACGCAAAAGACTACTTTTATTTTTATGTCCGAATTTATTTGAAAAACGTACCAGAAAAAAAATATTTTTATCGCAGAAATTAGAGTATGGGTGTGAAGTATTGGGGAATTAATAACAACTACCTGTTTCTTAGGCAAACGCGTGCAAATTATATTATTAAGCGTGCCGATCTGGGGAGATATAATAAAAATCTTGCGCCAAACAAATACTTGCGTTTCAAAAACATTTACTATGTGATGATATTTCTCCACGTTTCTTTTTGGATTGCTACTACCTAGCGTGGATAAAAGGTACGCATGCTGTGTTGAGATACATTTGCAGTCTTAAGCTGAATGTTATTGAACTTTTGAATTGATGAACTCATTAAGAGTTTCATGTGTCAGTAATTTTTTCGGTGAATAATGAACATTGATATAAATAAATTAATGTCACGCGCTTACAACGACTACGATTTTTAGGGGCTCCTCTCTATTGGAAGTAAATTTTGGCAAGTAACCAACTGAGAGGCATCATAACTGAAAATTGACGCAGATCTTCAATAGAACGCATTGAACTTATTTGAAAAAAAACGTGCAGAAAAGGGGTTGTTGCCAAATGATCAATTCATAAAATCTTTTCAGGAAGGTGTTACGGCGCATATGAAATGCAATTATTGCAACTCATTTCCGATCCTTTGCTCTGCTAATAGATAGATTTGTTATATCTAGAAGTGCAAGAATTAAGTTTAAGTGATATTTCTTATATAAATAAGTGGAATTTGGAATAGCCATCATTTAAAACTCACCTGCTACTAACGAAATAGTCCGCGTAAGAGAAGAGAAAGCTTCACATTTATTATACAGAGGTTTATTGTGCCGCAAATGTGGAATTGCGGATATGGGTCAAAATCTTATAGAGTTTTTTTTTAAATATAGATTATTATATATATATATATACAAAAGACTTATATTTTAGCTTCAATCTTCTTTAAACATTTTTTAAAATTGATTATTTATTAATTTACTAACGTAATTAATTGATACGGCTCAAGAAAAAATCATTTCGTCAACCTTTTTAAAATAAAAAATAAACTATTTCCATTAACTTGACAGAACTATTTTGCTCAGACTTAAATGTTTGTGTACTTAATGTATGATTAAAACTTTATTAAATTTTAAGAAACTTTATTGCACAAAATAAAATTAGATAAACATAAAAAGTATTGCTCGTTTTTAAGAACATAAGAAAAGAACACAAAGCGCCCAGACTGGTTGCCGAGCGGGCTGAGGTGCAGGTCTGCAGATTTCCTCCCCTTCAAATCCTGCACAGGATACGGCGATTTATCTGGGTACCAGTTACTGAGGCAATTCTACTGGATTTGTTGCACAGTAATAATTCTATGCCAAAAATTGTGGCTCACTTACAACATTTGTCAGGTTAAAATTTATGAAGAAATATACAGTAATACATGTAGGAAATTCTTCTGTACGGATGTAGCTAACATGACAAATTAACCGATAATAGTAATACTCTAAATTCAGTTGAAGAAAAAGTCGAAACTTTTAGAAATTATTTCGCTTCTATTTACGTAGAAATCAACCTCTGCACCACTCGACTTCAAAGATTCCTAGTTCTTCTATAATGATTGATTTGATTGGGCTCTGTAGTAATCTATATTAGAATACATATAAAAGGCAAGGCTCACTTTTTTAATTGAAAGATCATGGAAATTATATTTTTGACCTGTTATGATTGCAGCCGTTTTCATAAATGAAAGATTGCACAATTTGCAAAAATTAGATGCATGCAGAAAACTGGGTTTGTGGAAATTTAAATTAGCAAGGCTGTGATAAAAAAGTAATGAGAATGTAATAGAACTAAAATCAGCAAAAATAATTCTTAAAAGAATAAAGATGTAGCCTTCCTGCGCAATGTAATTTTTGCAAATAATGCGCAACCATGCAGTTATGAAAATGCTCTGCCCGTATATAACTAACCTGCTAATGAATATCAAAATAAAGACTCTTTGAGAAGAGATATAACACGTAATGAAATTAAAAAATTCTCAATTTACAGAATGTATTTCTACGTAATTTTCTACATATGGCTAAAATAAAACGCTGATTCTTTTTATCCAATGACATTTTGGCAATACACAATTAAAATTCGCGTTGTAAAGGAACACGTACACAACGTATCTGTTCACACAGCTCTTTTTGTTTATCAGTTTTTGGCTATATTTAGATTTAAAATTTACATCGCTAGCATTCTATACTATGAAAGTGAGCCTCATACCTGGCAGTGTCTTCGTTTGCAGCAAGTCGGGCATATCAACTTTCCCAGGGATTTCTATTTTAGGATGAACTTTTCAGTTTATTTCTAATGGCAAGAGAATTGTAAAATACCAATGGGAAATTTAATTCAGTTCTTTGTTTCCTTTTTAATAAGCAGGAAAAAATAATAATCTGTTGGCTATTTGTTTGATGGTCTGTATACCAAATTATCACGATATCTTTTTGCATTTCATTATTTAGATAAATCAAAACAGACCAAGGTGTGAACGGACTTCCTTTAGGTCAGAAGCTCTTCAGAAATAGTTTAAGAAATATTCTGTAAATAGATTTTACAAAAATTTCTATTTATAGAGTTACTTTATATTAGGGGTAAAAAAAAATACTCGTTATGCTTTTCAAAACATAGAAATACTGGAGTAAATATCTTTAAAATGAAAACTTCCAATGAAACATTTTATGTCACCTTTAAAATGAGTTTATTATTCTCTGAAAATCTCAACATTCAATTCTGGTAAATCTGCTGATACTTAATTAATAAATCGCAATTTAATTCTAGCACGACACTTTGATGACTTTAATAATTGATTTCGTAAAGGCAAAATCTTACTTTAGTTCAATTAGATGTTGTCTAGTAATTGGTGTTTGAAAATTTCTCAAAATGTTCTGAAACGGGAATGTAATAAATTTTTTTAACAAATTTTTCTCACAAGTTACGTATAATTTCCTTACCTATATAATATCGTGTAATTCTCTGTTTATTTTGTAAATTGATAATTACTGCTGCTTATCATATTTGCTTTAAAACACAAGCCTTATTGGCTGGCAACACCTTGAGCATGCTGCAGTCCCGTACATAAATACAACATGATGACGCTTAGAGCTTGAACCCGTTCTTCTGTTTGACCGATTAAAAGAGCTTTTCGGGCGACATCATGATCACTTTTACGGTTCGAATCCAGTTCAGAATTGGTGGGAGGCTTTGTTTGTAAAAACAAATTCACATCAGGTGATGCCTTTAGAGTCTCCACTTTCGACGTTTGCAGGGGATCAATCGTTGTCTTCGATAAAATGTCCGGAGTTGATAGAAGAGCGGCATGCGAAGCTGTCTCCGTATCTAGGGCTATTCGCAGTTTGGTTAGCTAATATCGGAAAGACATAATTATTTACTTTTACTTATTATTAATATTAATAGGAAAATATAGGAATTGATGAATTCTTTCATGGTTGAACCGAACCGGAACATTTACTATTCCACCATTACTTAATGCAATCATACGAAAAGCAATGGTCATCAGTATAGGCGTTAAAACAAAACTTTTTGGGAGGGGAGTATAGGCGCCAATTTTAAAAATGCTAAAAGCAAGCAAAGTGTAATGTTGCGTGAAAAAGAGTCAACATGTAGAGCTATGAATTTACTAGTATGGTTACAATTTTTACTGAACTAAAATGAATGCATAGGACGTTTCTTAAAGACTATTAAATTTTATAAGAAATGAAAGTAATAAATAATACAAAAAACTTTAAAGTTTAGTGATCTCAATACAAGTTTGACAGGAATTAAAATATTGTTGTGTACTTCACCCCCATAAGCGTAGAGTTCAAGTGAAACACATTTCGTTGCTGTTTTTTGACATTTTTAATTATTTCACACTAATTTTATATTTTAATAAGACAGTTTATAATCAGTTAAATATTTACTATTTCCACCTTATATTCCTCCATGCTTTGTTATGAGAAAACTATTCCGTGTGAACTCCTATAAAATATCCTGCATGTCAGAACTGTAAATCCTCTAGAGTTTAGACTAAAGTCATTTTATAGCTAAAAAGCGTCGACATAACTTTTTGCATATCATTTCGAAATATTCTGGACATAGAAATTGTAATCAACAGAAAGGGAATATTTTTACCCAGTTATTAGCATATCATTATCAATTCTAGAAGATTTTTGGACAATAATTTCTAATAAATTATTTACGAAAAAAGTGATATATATATATTCATTTGCATAGCTTGCACAAAATTGTCTTTAAATTGGTCGACTATTGCCTTATAGCTTCGATAGACGTCCATTGGTGGTTCAAGGATTCGGATACCCACCCTCTACATATACTTAAGGACGTACAGTTGATACACTTTTAGGTCCATTGCCTTTCATAGGTTGGTGATCTTCACTCGGCGACTTCCTAAATTTTTTTTCATGCACTCATGTACGATCATCTTTTCTTTGAATCGACGTTTATGACAGTAATATTACGGACATCATCTGGGACTAAGTGGTGTTCAGATATTTGGCGTTTATACCTTCTCTTGTACCGGCTCCTAGATCTGTTATCTTGTTGCTTGTACATTTCAGATCCATCACCAATGCGACCGTAGCTACTTTTTTCAGGAAAGTACTTATCAGCTGCACTCGGAATTTCATGAACAAGAATAAAACGACCACATTTTAGGTAAACATAATAAAATCATTATGTCGAGGAAGAGTTTGTAGTGCCACAAATGTCTAGAGATGAAACTACCGGTCACACGACACAAGCTGAAGAGCCTGCATGAGTAAGAGAACTTCTTAAAAATTCTTTTTTTCTAGTAGCTCTTTGTGATTTTCTGCTTCTTTAATATCGGTCCTGTAGTATACATGTAGTATCTCTTGTGACTAGTATGCGCACCCAATTTCCATAGATCCTGGTGGTTTAGTCATTCAGTTGGGATCTCCAAAAATCTTTTTATATATTAAAATATGACAGCTTATGTAACACAAAATAGTAGTACTAAAAATTTATGCTACTTCAAAATTTGTAACATTAGCTACCAAAGACAAGAAACCCCATCTTAGAACGTAAAACAGTACATGAAATCAACTTACCAGCTCATTAATTTTCTCCACTCTCTCAGTAGGTGCAAATTCGGAATACAGGCTCTTACTTGTAGCCTTCGCTAAACTCATAATGTCCTCAATTTTCGATGATCCCAGGAGGGGCTCTGTAATACTCGTTATTTGTTCAGTTGAAAGTTCTATTGCATCTGTTGGGATCGCTTCCAGCGTTTGAGTAACGATTATGAATGGGTTTGTGCTTTGGTTAACAAGAGATTGTTTTCTAATATTTATAGAGAAACGAGAAAGGAAACAGAACCACATTCAAATATAAGCTACAACTAGCAGAAACTATGCGCATTATATATATTATATAAGTAAAACAACAATCCACTAAATGTACCTTGGTGTGTGCTGAGGACTGGGCGGTAAGCTGCGACTACTTTGACTAAGTGAGGTCACAATGCCTGGAATGGCCAAATTGTTGGCTGAATTCACTCGTTTTAAGCCTTGTGCCAATAGATCACTAAAACTCTGACGATGCCCGTCACTTCGTCCACGATTCTTAAAATAATTAAATGAAAAAAGACGGATTGTTAGAGATCTTAAAACTGTCTATTACTTCGTCGCCATCCTCCAATTCGTAGGTGTGTCCGTTAGGCGCCTCTGTTACCATAAATTCCGGTTGACTTGGTATCGTAGGTGTGGGCGAAGGAATAGAGCAATCTACGGGACCGCATACCGTCGAGTTTTGACACTTTGTTACACACTTTTTGTGACAGCACATAGAACAGTCACGACACTGAACAGCATCTTTCAACCATATTTTCCTGCCACAAAAATCGCATTGAGTACTTCGGTGGAAATGGGTCCTAATAAAATTGTGGCATTTTGTGCTTCCTACTTCACTTTTATCTGCTTCTTCCAGTTTATCAGTTGAACTCCTGAAAAGAGCAAATAGGAACATTCACCCAACTACTTAAGTTTCATAAGTAAACCTTGTCGATTTAGATTTTCTATTGTTCTCATGGCTAGGAGACAAAACTGCATTACCCGCCCAAACATACGACAGTAGAATGTCCCCAAAACATAAGTTGGGATCGAAACCAGACTGCGTGGATAAGGGATGATTCTGCCTATGGGTGATGGAGGTAGTTTTTCACAAGTTCAGACAACTCTTGTCCTTAGAATTTCATCTAGTATACTTACAATTCTGGAGTATTGGGCGGCATCAATGAATACAACTTTAGGTGGTGCCCTAAACTAGACTCACTACATTCTGCTAGAATTGTGTTAATGGGAATATTGATATAACCCAGGAGAACACTGTCTCCACCAAATTTTCCGTAGATACAAACATTTAGATAATTGGACTTTTCATCTAGTTTAAACGTGCAAATGTCCTCCATTCGAATGAAACTATTCACAGGGCAATCGATGGTGGAGTGCTGTTGAAATTGTTCAATAGCACTCGATTGCGGTTTCGATGATTTCGAAGAATTTGGTCTGGTGTCTGAGGACTCATCAGAACCTGTGGCACTCATAGTTTCGTTGCTCTCCCTGCTGGATGCCTTAGCGAACGTTTTTGAAACTATGTGTGATTTTTTTGGTGAATTCGTTGGAGTGTTTGCTACACTGGATTCACTAGATGTACCCTTTTCCATTGACGCCTTCCTCGTAAATTTCGCTGAACTCACAAGCTGGACAGATTCCATCGACTTTGAATAGCTTATGTTCATTTCTCCGAGATCTTCGTAGGGTTCCAAGTCCTCGGAAATAGCATCGTTCCGAATGACTCCCGGAAAAGTTCTCTCTATACGTAAATTGAATACTGGTCTGTTCAGGCTCTTAATTATTTTAGCTACTTGATTAATTGTGTTAACTCTTTTCCCCTCGATGGATATAAGCATATCTCCAGTTCGAAGGTTTGCTTTGATAGCTGGAGTGTTTGGTAGGACAGCTTCCACTTGAACAGTATTATCCTCCTGTTTGAAAACAATCCCGATCTGTTGATTCTTAGCTTTATGTATTTCTACATCGATTGATATCGTCACATTGCGATCGTCGCGTTGTCTTGCTTCAACCCAAGGAAGAGATGCGAGAGTGAGGGTGCAGTAGATATCAGATACATAATTCGGTGCCATTAAACGTGATAGTTCTGAAACTTTGATATTTAGTTGGCCATTTGGAGTTATTTCGGAGTCAATTTCTTCTTCAGTTTTATGGAAAAATGGCTTGTAGCGAAGTTTATAATTAGGTAAGGTGTGTTTTCGTCGAACTGCTTTTCTAATTTGATTCAAAATTAAGCTAGTTACATTCGATTGCATTTGCCGACCTTGAAATTGAGACTCAATTCCAAGATCGAGCTTCGGATCACCCAAGAAACTAAGAGACCAATGAGTATATGGTTTTCTTGTAAATTGTAGGCGAGCTAGACCAGCTAAATATTTCACTGAAATGAAATTTGTTAAATAATTTCACAAGAGTTACAGTTTATACTACCTTTAAGAGTTAAGGAACCTTTTTTCCCAAGAACCATATCTGCATCAATTGACAGTCGGAAATTTCCTCTATAGTGAAGATCCAAAAGCAGATCGACGTTTTCAATATGACCTTCTGTGTCATGCAGTTCAGCATTATGAACACGTAAGTTCTTTATTTCAGGAAATTGTCCTCCTAAATCAAGATCCCGAATCTGAAATTAGGACACATCAGCTGGCAGTTTTGGTGGTTTTTTGTGAGCGAGTTTTAAGTAACGGTGGGAGTAAAGTACAAACTATTTGTGTAATCGTGAATCTCAGTAAAATTCGGCTGCGCCTTGATATTTCGTGATTCCTTATTTAATAGATCTGCATGCATACCGACCTTGCTCATATCGGCTATGATACCCAGTCAACGTTGCCAGATGTGAAATATTGACTTCCATGAAGTATTTAGTGGTATTTGACTGAAGTTGTAGAAAAGTTGTGATATTCTTAAATTACTTTTTGTCTAGGGCGGTTCATGCGATTTGCAACCTAAACTACATACACTAAAAGGCGGCTCTCCCTAAGATTGTTATATGTGTGGATTGGAAGTAAGTCTTAACAGAATTAACAATTCTTGCAGAACGAATTGTTCTGAACGATCGCCAGCTTAACGCAAAAGATATTGCAGCATAAATTGAGATTTCCAAAAAAAGGTCCTTTGTATCCTTCACGAACATTTGTTCTTGATGAAAATTAGTCCAAAGTGAGTGTCTAGACTCCCCAGAGCTTTTTAAAAATAGCAAGGTGTCGAATGTTGTGAGCAGTTGCCATGAAGACCAAAATCGATTGTGACCAACGAGGATACAATCGGTTCAGGTTTCAACAACTCGAAGTGAATTATGCCACTACAGTCCCACCAAATACACAGTAACACCTTTCTCAGTGATAAGCTTGGTTTAGGGGTTCGTACTGGGGTTTGATTTGCAGAGAGCCATCGCTTCGAACGCGTTATGTTATAGCAAAGGATCCATTTTTCATCGATCTTCGTCGATCAATTTGCACTTCACTTTGTTTGCCTCAGATAATTGATATTTCTTTGTATAGTTTACCATGTGAATCCAAGACTTCTCGATAATTCTTGTATACTTAATCTCAGATCAAATTCCACTAGAGATTTTAAGGTGTCATTATCATATTCAAGTGGTCGTCCTCTTCGGATCCTTTTATTACAGGGCAATACGTTTTTCCTCTTCAACAATCAGTACAGAACTAAAGGCAAAAAACTTCTTTCCAAATAATTGATTATTTATGGGTACCCCTAATATTCCCTCTTGATATCTTGGATAGTAGGCGAAGTCTCAACAACGACTTAACCGATAGGAACACCCTGTACTCTTCCGTGATATCGATCTGTGTTTCCAAAAAGAAGTTACTTTTGGAATTAATTCCAATGCTTAAGCAATAAATTTCTGGACAGATACATGTTCAGAGGAAATGTTTAGACCTCCTAAAGTATATTGATTTGGAACCCTATCTTGCGAACAGAATCATCAAACTATTTTATCTTTTCAATAATATCAGATCAACATATATATCCAATCACAAAAATTATTTGTCAATTAATAATTAAATACTCATAAGTGATGAAATTGTGAAGTCCTTGGCTTAATTACAGTGAATCAGAGTTCCTATTCCTCCATAGGAACTAGCAAAAAAAAAAATCCCCATTCTCTATTTCTTTATATTTTCTCGTTCACTATTTTAGTCGGTTATTCATCGTAAGCTATACATATATGCAAAACTTTAATCTTTTCACAGATAAGATAGACGTCACCTTTTGAAAACCTTCTGAATCAAGAAATTATATTTTAGTACAAAGAGATATAGCGAAAAAGAATCTAGTTATCTAGTTCCTTTTGAATTTATCCCCTGCTTATACATAATCCCTCCATTCGAAAGTCAAATTCTTCACCTTGACCATTCTACAAAGGGAAGGGAGTGTACAAAAATTGAATTAATTATAAAGTGAATTACAAATCACAGTAAATTTCAATGCAATATTTTAACAGAAGTATAATGTCCTTGTAAATTAAATTTTCGTGTGACACCTTTACCATTGGACCTTTATGTGTAGTCTATTTTGTTTACGTAATTAAGGACATATTGTTCGAACACTATTTGCACAGGTTAATTGCAATTTTAAAATTTCAAATGATTACATGCTTACCGTCAGCTTATCAAACAATTTTCCGGTCGTTGTTTTTGATATCAACTCATCCAGTTCTAATGAGAGCTTCCGGTAGAACCACTTGCGGACTTTGTTTGAGTTCTTCAGTTCATGGAATAGGAACTGCATAACAAGATTCAGTGCAACAATTGGATATTTACTTTCAGGATCAGCCGATTTTATGCTAGACATGATATCCTTAAAAGGGAAAATCCAATTAATTTAATAATAAGTAAACAAAAATAATAAGGAACTTACATCTGGCAGGGTGTACTTCTCATTCATGGACTTCTGTTCGAGACTTTCCTCCGGAAGATTAAAGTACCGCACAAAAGCGTAGTATTGAATGAGGAGCATCAGAACGGCCCCAATGACCAAAGACATAAGACAGAATAGTAGAATTGTGGCGATATCCATACTGTACAATTGAGGCTAATGCTTCCAGTTTTTCAGGTTACCACTCCAGAAAAAATAAGGACATTTTAGGAACAGACAAGAGCATTTGCAATTTTTCACTACAAAAGTTCCATACTTCTAAACGGTATCATTTTCACTGAGAATCGGAGTAGGATAGACACCGGGAATGCACCTATATTTGACAGTTTGTGTCGCGGAACTAAAGAAAAAGTCCACCCTCATCGACACGATATTTCTTCGGAATAGATAGCGGCAAGGGATGTGCGTTTGGCGGAAAATCGATTTCTGCGCATAAGCAATGCGTTCTCTCCCCATCACAAATGGTATCCATCGCAAAGGGTAAAACTCGAGCATCGTTAAAGGATGACTTAGCTCATGATTCAATTATGTACATCTGCAAACTGTTCGCATTCTCTGCACCTCCCCAGGTGTTCGTGCACCAATTAAATAACGTTCCATCTATAATTGTCGTGAACATAACTTTTGCAAAACTAACGATTATCTTCCTTGCGGTAGTAGGCAAAAGCGGCGCGGCGCGGCGCGCCCAGCCCCAGATAACTACTTTCGAATGGCTTCTTCTTTTCGTCTTTTAACAAGTAGTTCAAATTTTGATTAGATTATCGATTAAGGGCTCCAGTCACTGAATGGAATATTAACCTATAAATACGAAAACCTGTTTGAACACTAATCCGGACACTTGTCTTTGGTTCTGCTGATAGTTGTAGTCGGTGGTTCATTACATGAATCTCCATTTATATGCTTATTTTGATTTCTCTGTTGATAAGGAATTGGTGAAGGATTAATGGTAATACAGGAAAGCTATTTCGGTTCAACCCTTTGATTCTATTTAATTTAATCAAGTAGTGTACATATGTCTATAGAGATAATGTGCCCTGCTGGTAGCAATGATACAGATCTGAGGAATGGGTAAGCAGATCAAGACGGATTTAGCTGCCCTTTTACGAAAAAGTAGAGATGTACATTTAAATTTGGAAGTATTGATGTTTTGTGTGAGTTTATAGACACGAGCTTTTCCAATAATTATAATATTAACTTGAAAGTTACGGATTTTTTTTTCCCAATCGTCTGGGGTCAAAGAAGCATAGGCCTTTATTGACAATAACAGCTGATATTGGCTCTGAGGATGCGATTGTACCACAAAACGCGTTAGTGGGTTTAAATAAATTAAACGGAAAAACTTTGCGGAAAACTGAACAAGTGTTTTGTTTTATAAAAAAAGTGCAAAGAAAAATTTTGAGGTTCAATAAAATCATCCCAAAATGAAATTTTTATTGTGAATGTACCTTGACCTCAAGCTGATCCCTTCACTACATTATAGTAGTATAGTAGTAATGTAGTAGGTGAAATAAATAATAATCAAAAAGCGCATCTGTAAGGAAATACAAGAGAACAAGAAAGGAAGAGTATGTTAGAAAAAATAACACTAAATACCATCACAGAGATGAATATTTTTCGAATAAATTAACAGCTTCAAAATACGCACAAGTAAATTTCATGAGCATTGTCACCTTAAACATTGCACCACTTTTGTATTTACCTCATTCAAGCGTAGCTGAAAACTTCCACAGATGTAAGAATATATTAAGTCTGCAAATATGATCTAAAAAACATTTCTTTTGCTTTCGGTAATATATTTTAACACATTGTAGGCGGGTGCCTCTCAACACAGGACTATAATAACAGTCTTCCGCCTACAAATTTTTAACAGACCTGAAGTTCACGCATTTCTAATAATGGCAGAATTTGAATTCAAATCTTAAATAAAGACGGAAGCGGAAGGTAGAAGACCAAAATAACATGATGTATATTTTAATTAATAAAATGTTTTATTTTGGAAATCTTTTGAAATCAACAATAACACATTTAAAAATAAACTCGGCTGGGTATCGACATTTTGCCTAACAAAATTCATGAAACTTACAATGCTAAACTCAAAATATTTCCTTGCAATTATAAATTCTCTTCTCTAAAAAACAAAACCTATAAATTGCTGTAATACCTTTTCATCAGCAGATTTTAATTGGACCTTTGGATTCAAATTATGTTATTTTGATTTAATTTTATTGGTTACTTATTTTAAACGTTACTAATAACTTTTCTTTTAGAGTAGATAAGAAAATGTTTTTGCCGAAAATTAATCGATGGGTTTTTAATAAAGTTTTTTTGTTTTTAGTTGCTTTTTATTTAAACAGAAATTTTTGTTTGGTTGTTTTGAAGTATCGCTAAAAATTTTTACTTTTATTGTTGTTCTGATTAAACAATGGAAAGCTGATTGTGAAAAATGAACTATGAAAACCGAAAGTTTGACGACTTATTACTTTTTTGATTCTATCAGGATTACTCTTTTTACGAAATGTAATATAATTTACTTTTTCTTTAGAATTTTAAATTTATATTTAATATACTTTCAATAAAAAATCGTAGACTGGCAGTTTTCATTTTAAATATTGAGAATATTTATACAGAATTATGAATAAACACAATTTTTACATTTACAATTGTTTTCGCTTGTACTGCTTGTTCAGTAATGTTGAATTAACTATAAAATTTCATGCTGCAGGTAATGTAACGTCAAATTGAATATTGCCGGTATCTAGGGATTATTTTTAACAAACAACACTTAATACATGTACATATTAATTATTTGGAATAATATTTAAGGCATATGAAAATTAGCGAAGAATTTTTAAGCCTGTTTTAAATAAAGTGAATTTCAACACTTTCATTTGCACAACTTTTTAAAAATTTAGCATGATATATGAGAATGAGAAAAACATAAAACAAAGAACTTAGATTAATGTTTTTGGGAAAATTGTGTGGAAATTCTTAGATATTCAATAAGCCGTTACTTTGCCCAAAATTTTGTAACTGAAACAGATTTATCCAGCCTTATGAATAATTGAAAATATGCGTAACAATAATAAAAAAATGGTTTGTAAAAGTATAAATAATTCAATTTGTGGAGTAAGTTCATTGCTTCGGAATAACAAGGGATTTCTGCGATATTATTATTTATCTTACTTTTTGGACGAAAAGTGCACAAAGTATGAAAAAAGTTGCAAAATATGGAACACATCTTCGGAAGAGTAGGCGCTTTAGATTATAAAAGTTGATGTTGTGAAATAAAGATTTCATAATGATTTACTTTCTGAATTAAAAGTAAGAAAATTAAGAAATACTTAGGAGTTTGAAATTTTAAATTACAAAATCTGTTCAAACCTGAAGTGTATCCGTTTAAAAATATTCTCACAGAACGGGTATAAATAATATAAAAATTTCAGGTTTGGATATCATAAATAAACGGTACCACAAAACCTAACTATTAGATGAAAGTACTGCTTGATACAAAATAAATTTCAAATTTAGTAGTTTACTACTGAAATATCAACTGAAATTGCGTTACGAGCTAATCACGACTTTTCGTCAATCAGTTGGGTTGTTCTAATCAATTCCAGCTTCATTAGATTAATGAAACTCTCCATCCCTATCAAGCATCGGGAGTTAAAATAAATAACAAAGAATATGTAGTAGGAACAGTGGTTCATTTGTCTTTTTTTGGACTTGCTTTAGAATTTTTTAACATTCTTGGGAATATGAAGACTCAGTTCTTAATCACTTAAAAACAGCTTAAACTTCATTACATTATAATATGAGAACATTCCTTATCCAGCCAACTGACTTCTCTCCTTGCTAGCCTACACAAGTTCTTGTTAAGTATTTTAAACAGTCATAGAATTTATGGTTAGTAAAATCCTCCTATCCTGGTAACAGTCTGGATTTTGTCCATACCATAATTGCCTGAAGATATCCGTAGATTTTTCTTGGTTTGAGCAACCTATCTATTCACTGAACCGCACGCCCTGCTCTAAAAATCGGCAAATGATTCCAGCTTCTCATTGAAAGCTACTAAATTACTAGTAAATTTTCTAACTAATCTAAAATGGCTTTTTTAATTAAAATATAAAATTCTACCTTTAGCTTAGCTTATTTTATTTCTGGTCTTTCGCAAGGTTCGCATCTTGGCCCGTTTTAATTTCTTTTTATATTATCAACCCTTCCTCGCTAATAAGCATATCTCTATATCTATAGATCTATTTTTCTGTCAAGTGCACTCATTTAAAGATCTTTATTATTTGAATATCATTGTTAACTTTTGCTATCGTAGAGCATTATGTAATACTACTTTACACTTGTTTGACGATAGCTTGCACGACTTCACAATTTATCTTACCTTTGAAATGTTTATCTGAATTTTCTTATATCGTGAGTCTTCCTCTCACTTCCAATTTTATAACCTAAACCTGTTCGTTCGAGTTCTTTACACATTTATATTAGATGTATTAAGGGTGTGAATTAGTTTCTACGGCCCACTTTAAGATGGCGCCACTTGACAGTATGATGAAGCTGAAACCTTTTCTGTTTTGATATTTTGATACTTGTCAACAAAATTCAATTCATTTTAATAAACGAGGACAATTTAAAAATGGAACTTTTGAAGTTGCATTTACGGCATGTACTTGTTTACCGCTGTGACGAAAAACTAGTACAGCGAAAGCTCATCAGTTACTGAGTGAAACTTGTGGTGAATCGGCTCTATCAGATGTTCTTTCTGAATAAAATGATTTTAACAATTCAAAAGTGGTAATTATGTGATCTTGAAGACAAAAGAAGGCCAGGACATCCTAAAAAATTTTGAAGTTGCAAAATCGTAAGCGTTATTGGACGACGATGATACTCAAAACATTTCAAGAGTCATGAGACGTTTACAACCCATAGGGAAGATCCAAAAGGTAGGGAAATGGTGTCCATATAATTTGCATGAAATGCCATCGCGAGCGATTTAAACGTTTCTAGTCCCCGTTTCTAGTCGAAGTCGTTACTTTGGCTAAAAGGGTTAGATGAAGTAAGTGTGAAAAAGGTATACTTATTGTTAATCAAGCGGCCAGAAATAATAGTCGTAAACTGTCGAAAACTATATATGAAATATAAAAGCTCTTATTTGTCGCTTCCGACATAAATAACTATACATAAGACATACCTGGAATAGAACGTAACCAGCGAACATTCCACTCAGTTTATTTCTCAAATAATATGAAACCCTTTTGTGATCATCAAAAGAAAGGAAGCGGTAGTGAGTCTAAGGACCTCATATAAATGAACTGTTAACCACAACAACAATTGCATGAGACAACCAAATTTTGGAACAATAGCAAAAATTAGAAGAGGCTTCTGAAGAAGGGTCAATCAGCGTCTGGGTCATCAGTGAATCTTGCTTCTGTCTTTTCTTTTACCCCAGTAAAACATGCCTCAATAAAGGCACTCTATTTTGAATATTTTTTTTTCTCTCCCAATAACGCTATAAAATGAACTAGAAGTACTATTGCCACTAAATAAGTATGTTTTGAATCGTCTTATACAAGTCGAGTGTCGAGTCAAGGGTATAATAGGCTATAAAGCTGCACACCAGGCTGGAAATGAAAAACAAGTCATTATTAATGAAGATAAAGAGGGTAATACTGGATGATAACCTATTACAGGAGTATAATTTCGTCAGAGCTGGGCAAGCAAAATATGATAATTTTTATCTAAGGGCAAGTTTCTAGGACATCGTTAGCAATAAAGGCCCATACGAACTGGCTAAAGCTTCGAAATCTTATTTGGGTTCCAAATCAGTACATTATAATGCATATTTAGTGTGTAGGGTACGGGAATTACATATAAGTAAAGAAATATTAGAAGGATGAACCTTTTGAGTTATACATGAAAATCTCCTTAGAATGATCCTCGAAAGAAAACACTGGAAAGCCAAAATATCTTGTTCAGATAAACTAATTAAACTACGAGATTTTAAAATCAATAGACTGAAGAACCTCCTCATGATAGATGATACCCAGACTTTAGAATTATATTAAATAAGGATGAAACAGGGAGTTATTATATCATTTTCCAGTACGTTCCAATGGGTGAGTGCTTAAAAGTTTTATAAGTTGTAATACAGAATAGTCTGTTACCGAAAAGTAAAATTCGGAATTTTCTTTGATATTTAAAATAAACAAAAATGAAGGAAATAAATAAAAGTTGTTCACATAAAGTAAGTTAATCACAACATCAATTCATAATCTGAATTTTATTTTGAAATAATTAAATCTCACAGACTGCGCAGAGTATAATTAAAATGCAATGAAACTACTCCACTCAGAAATTATAAATGAATTTCACAAAAACATACAAAATGAATGTTTACTAGAAAAATACTAGTAAAAAAGTAGAAACGAGAAAATTATTAATTTATTATAAACATACCCTTTTACATATTTTCTTGATCGGTTCTTGTTTCTTATCTGAAGTTGAAAAATGTTTTAAATTGTTTATTAAATTTAATTAATTTTTAATATATATATTCTTTTATTTTCATTATTTAAAGCGCGAAGTCGATGAACTATGTTCGAAAATATGAAAAAATGATTAAATATTAGTTGTTTTTTCAGTTTTTTCTTGTTTTGTTTTCTCACTTTAAATACTTTTACGTAAATGTATGTAAACATGTATTGTGTATGTGTGTATTCATGTTTTCGTTTCCGATTTATTTAGCAATTAAAGTTCTAAATAAAATATTCGAAATAATATTTGGTTTTTGTGGAAATATAATCGGAGATTTCATTTCATTTTAAAGACGTTTTTGTAGTCGTTTTGTATGAAACATTTTCTTTAAATAAATGTCATTTTATAATGCTTTTTTTTATAAATAACACTTTTCAGATGATTTAAATAATATTTATAAGTATATTTATCGAAGGCAGGTTTTAAACTATATTATTTGTATTTATATATAATGTACATATGAAATACGTTGATTTCTAGAGAATTTTCTTTCTTTTTTTCTTTTATTTCAAATATATACTTTTATTAAAAATTTTAGGTATGAAATATCTTTTTTTATTATTTTTTTACTTTTTTTTAATTTGGTTTCTTTAATATTTTATTCGGCTAGTTTGAGTCGGTATTTCGTTCAAATTTTCCTGAAGAATTTGTCGTACGCGGATATAAGGAATTTATCTACACTTCAGAAATATTTGAATGAATTTATAAATTTGTTTAAATTACCCTAAATCTTATTTATAAATTTTTTTTTATACACCTCCAACAGTTAAAAGGAACAGATCATGCATTTTGTTCGACTGAGAATTTCGTTCATATAAATCGTCAAATGAATTTCAACGGATTACGTACAATTTGAAACTGTCACATAATTAGAAAAAACGCATTAATTTGGTTTGATATTGTTCGGCTGATTTGAAGTTGAAATTATCTAACTATATTATATTTTTATGTTTTCATTTTTTTTTTGTCTCTTCCCTCTGACTGCATTTATCCTACTTAATAAAAATGCATTAAAGTAAATATCGTTTTGTTTTCTTCTTATCTAACCGATAAAAGAAATTATATACATATTTTCTTTAAGATTCGGATGCATTTCAATTCTAAATTCTTTTCTCGTTTTATCGTTTTTCTATACCTTAACGATAGTCTAACTTAATCTACACAGAGTCAAAGTATTTTTGCAGAAATTTATTTGCATTTTGGACTAACAAGTTTTTTTTCTTTTCTTTTTTTTAGAGAAGCTAAATATACATGGATAGCACCAAAGTTGTGCCTGTCTTCATAATTTCTCTTAAGTGCAAATTTGCGAAAAAAAGAAAAAAAAATAAAGATATGTACTCAAATATCACTAGCTTGGGACACATTAAGATATAGACAAGGTTGTAGAACAGGTGGAGTGCTTTACTGAATACTGCTGAAGAAAACTAACTAAACACCAATTCAATCCAGAGAAGCAAATGGCATTAATAATCAATATTTAAAAGAAAAAGTTAAAAACATTTTAGCGAAACAATAAAAAAATAAGTATATGAAGAAGTACCAAAAAGGTGAGAAAAATTAGGATTCAATAAAATGCTGGACATTGTTGAGGCAAAATCATGAATTTTATCATATTTTTTATGATTAACGTAGTTGCTTTCTCGACAATTAAAAGTTGTATTAATCATAAGACTAGAAACACAAAAACAACACACTTTATTATTATCAGCCGTACTATACGATCTTTCCGTTGCTGTCGATAAATTTTCGTCATTCGTTGGGTCGTTGGGGTTTGAAGTATCGACTTCCTCGGGCTGGAACTTTCGATACTACTCAGTATCGAGTGCTTTTTCGAAAAGGTTCCCCGAGACTCCCTTTTTAAAAACATATAGTTTTTCTAAAAGATTTTGAATTTTTTAACTAAGAGGTAATAAATTCCAAAGATGAACAGTTGATAGAGAATTATGTATCATCGATGAACTCACGGTTTTTCCATTAAGGGTACATTCTGTCTTGTATAGGCTAGAAAAAGAGCTTTTTTGCATAGAAAATAAAATTATTTTTGAAACAAAGTTCTTCTGAAACATTTATTGTTATTTTCAAGAGACAAGTTAGGGATTAAAGTAAAAAATTTCATTTTGCCACCGTGGAAGCACTGTCAAAGTGAGCCTTTCAAAAAAGGCACCTCGTTGGCGCAGTGGATTTCGCGCCTTGTATTAATCTGAAATATAAAAACTTTGATTCGTTTTATTTACTAGAAATGCTCTATGGAATAGGGAATAAATTAAATAAATTATAATTAAATTTAACAAAATTGCGATTATTTGAGAAAAAACTCGACTTTCTCACAAGTTGTGTGTCTGTAACTTTCACATCTATACGAATTCAAAGAAACGGCTTTAACTTAATATTCTAGACCCAGACAGTCAAGATATGTACAAAACAAAAAATCAATTTTGTAAACCCAACAAGACAGAGTCTATCCATAAAATCAATTTAAATTAAATAGAAATATAACTATAACAAATTCTGGGATTGAGTGCAAACAGTGGAGCGAATTTAAAATTTGAAGAAATTGAAAACTGAGCGGATTTGAATTTTATTGAACTCAAAAATTGGTCGGACTCAAGTCTTAAATGGAGTTCGATCCGGTTATTGAGTTGATTCGAAATTTAAAACAATAAAATAATCCATCCAAATGTAACCTGGATGCTATAGATTCATCCAAGTATACATCTTCTTGATCTTTTTCAAAATTGTGGAAATCTTAATTTCAACCATGCAATCTGTGCGTATTTGAGCAAAATACTGCAAAGTGTTAACAATCAAAAATGATATTAAAAATTATTGCACTACATCGATCTGCTGATAGATGCCAAAAAATATCTGGTGGAACCTCAAGGCGGAAAATAAATTTTTCGTCAAACAGCGTTAGAAAGGTGTTTTAAATTTTATCATCACTGGACCGATAGCCCGAGGAAATCAATACAGTGATGATGTTGAACACACACAACGATATTTTGTAAGAAAAGCATATCATCCATGCTGCTAAAAGAGTTTTTGGATCAAAGGTTGGATTGAATTGAGTAAGAAATATGATTTGATTTACCATAAAATACATTGGCATGGAGAGCGTATCTTGATCATTTTTAAACACAGTTTACTACACAACTAAAAGAAGAACTGCATGAATTTTATCGATGGCTTCAATATCAGATTGATAGGCTCATATATCCAGCAGCAAAAAAGCAAAGAGTGATGTAATAGACACTCTTATTTTCAAAATAACAGAGGTTCGCTACCTTTGTTTGATAAAATTCGGTCTGGCACAACAGACCCAATCTGTATTTTATGTAATAGCAAAGAATCAAAAAATACCTTCCATTTTATTGGTTCATGCTTTAGATATAGAGATAATATTAGAACAACATAAGCCAATCTCTGTTAACAGGAAATTAAGGAATATTTAGATGGATAGAATTGGGAAACACTTTTCTACTTCTTGAATAATGCCTTGCAGAGAAGAAAGATCTTTATGTATGAAATGACGAAGTATCATATTGTTCATTTTTATGAAATTGTCATTTACTGAATTATACACACTTTCTATGCTTTTAATTCTAAATACTGATACCGATTGATTGTGAGGAAAAAGTTTGAACTTGTTTGAAAATAAACGCGTTTGAAGTTAAAAAAGTATATATATATATATATGTATATGTATATTGGCCATTCTATGTTAGATATCGAGATATCTGCACGAGCTATTAAAAAACTATTTATTTATTTTATGCAGAAATATCTGTCAATTATTTTGACATTGTTAAGTAATATTTTCTTTACTTTCATACTGATCTTTTTACAGGAATGTTTTCAAAAATTAAGTTAATTACAGAAAGAAACGAAAAAATAAATTGTAGGGAGTAGCGTTAGTCATCGGGACCGTACAATTTCATAGAATATCACTGATTCGATCTACACATTGTTTCTGCAAACGTAGGATTCCAAAATTTTTCTTTTTGCATTGGACAAACAAACTTTAAATGTGTATGTGATTTCTAAAACAAAAAAAAAACTGACTAAATTATAATATTTAAATAAAGGAAAATAAAATTTATGTATAGAAAAATGTGATTCATGGAAATTTAAAATCCTTAATTATCTAAAGTTTAGTAAGCTTAACAAGAATTATTAGAAAACACAAAGAACCCTGAAAATGAAAAAAAATTAAAAATTTATTCCTTAGAATGAAAATGTTTCTTGTTGGTCCTTCAAAGACATAAACTAAAATAGAACGTAAGTAATGGAAAATTGAATATAAAGTTTTGTCTACACAAGACTCTCGGAAAGAGAAAAAGGAAAGAATCGACCTTGTTTCATTTGGAGGCCGTCCCTAAAAATTGTAGATCGTCTTCAAAGGAAAGCAATAGAAACAAAAATAAGGTCAAATGCTTTCGTGAATGTTTTCCTTGTTTTGGGTTTTTTGGTTTTCTTCCCCAGTACACAGGGTCCCAGATTAATACTCTTCAGCACATTTCCAACCATAACAGAATATGAAAATTGAATATCAGATACAATTACAGAAAACGAGTGGGAAAATATTTTCAGAATCAAACTTAAGTTAATGAAACCGGTGATTTTGTAGGTTCATAGTTTTACTTAAATACGTTAGTACATATTAAAGCATATCACCTTGTTTATATTTTATTTTACTACACATAATTTTTATGTACATATACTATACACAATTAAAGAACATTTTCGGGGATGCATTTGCATGTATAATTTTTTTTCCTAACTAAGCAATATAAACCTTGCAAATCGCGAAGAAAAAATTTCTTGGATAACGAAGATATGCGAAAAGAAACACTAGAATTTCTCAAGAGAAATTAGGAAGAGAACTTAAGTATATATTTACAAGAGACTATACATACGAAATGTCTCATAACAGTTTTTGTGCGTATTTTAAAATGTTATTTATACAGTAGAAATCAGTAAGATTTCCGCAACCATTATTTATTACCTAATTAAATCCGATTTGATCATTTCCTATAAATACATATATTACAAAATTCAATTTTAAAAATACTGTGACCCTGCCGAATATATTTCGCTATTCCCTCCCATGTTTTGTCTATATATGTCTACCGTGATGAAAAACTTAACTATCCTTTAAAGTCACCATCATTTTGGTATGTCTTTTTATGGATTTTGTTCGTGAAAATGTCACTGTTTTACTCTTTTTTTTTGTTATTTACATGATGTAAGTCAATAGAACGCAGCATAAAATCAAATAACGAATATTTAAAATCTGCACGATTAACAAAAAACTTTTGCACTTTTGTTACACAACAATTTTTCAGTACATATAAAATTCATTATAAAGTATACAAAATCTCTTCAACGAATTATAATTTTATATTAAAATTTTTTCTTTATAAACTTCTGTTCATGTAGTACAAAGTTAATCTTAATTTTTAAATGATTCTAGTTAGTTGGTTTTGTTCTTCTTCTTCTTCTTCTTCTCTTTTGCATGATTTGCTAGGTTTACAAGTCTGAGTTGAATCGTATCGGTTCAGTTGAATGGATGATCCTCGCTTCCTTGGTCATCATGGCGGGAGCAAATGTCGAAAATGTCGAAAGCATTGTTTTGTGAGTAATTTCGATTAAAGGCAGTATAGTTCAGTACAATCTTAGCGACCATTCCTTGCACATTTTCACCTTGTCCACGACTAAGATGATAACAATTCATAGAAATATAATACTGCTTAAAACTCACATAAAATGCCATTTTAGCTTTAAAATTATATACGTACGTACACATGTATATCTCATAATAACAGTAAAAATTATAGTTGAAAAAAGCTGTAAGCCTCATTATCTACAATGCAATAAATTTCGTCGTCTTGTAATAATTAAAAGTTATTCAGTCGCAGAACTCTTCAGTTATGTAATCATCTTAGTCTCACAAAACTTCAAAGAATTTGAATTAAATGCTTCACGTGAAAACCGAAAAATAACGCGTATTCCCTTTAGCCTTATAGTCCTATTTATATATTTATACCATTCAAATTTATTAATTATTTAATAATTATCTTATACGAATCAGTTTTGTTTTGATCACAATTTCTTGTTATGTACACAGCATTTTATGTACACACTTCTGACAATATTTGGAAAATAAAGTGTAAAGAAGATTTTTGGTAAAGTTTTCGCTACACCCAGATCTGTTCCCTTCGATCGCGCCTAAGTCAAAGCCTTTGCTAGCACCAGTCCTCTTCGTCTGAATCTGAATGTCGCGTGTGGAGTCCACCTTTTGGTTTGTATCCGTTCAGAACAGGTGATGGTAGTACACGTCCTGTTCTGCCCATAGCTACCGCTTGCTCAAATGACAGGGGCGCTATGTATTCCAGTCTTCTTGTAAAAAAAGAGGAAACATATAATCATTAGAAAAACATTATAGTTCTTTTTGTAAGTTATTTAGTTTTATTTTTCAAGTTTTAAATTTTTCATGATATTTTAATGTCTTTAATTTCATTTCAGCAACGAAGGTATTGCTAATAAGAAGGAAAACCCAAAGAGAAAACCATCATATTTCAATGGTAGCCAAAGTAGATGGTTAAATATCATGGTGGTGCCAACAGATGATTCTTTACAGTACTGGCTTCTACCTGAGTGGAGAGATTAGAGGATTGCAAACAAAGAAGAAATAATAATAAGAAAAGACTCCTTAATAGTTGTCTCCAAAATAACAAGGATGAATATAGTAAGCTTCTTTCGGTTTAGTGTTGGTAAAACCCAGCTTACATAAGAGCAGTAAGTAAAAAGCAGAAGATTAATTTCAAAGGCATTCTTCAAAAAGACTGAAGAGAGCAAACATAAATGTGCATCAGCTGAGTGCTGTAAAATTTCGCAAACACTAGAATCTGAGATCTAAGTGTTGAAATACACTACTACATCAACATTGACCAACAGATTGCGTATAAAATTCCCATTACCTGCCGCATACATTGAATTTGTCCAACAGACGCGTATAGATATACAACCCATACACAAAAATTAAGAAACAGGCATTGTGTACAGATATAACTGACACAAAGAAATTGTACAATAGGCGTCAGCTGACCCGGCCAGCACACAATAAGGAAATGTTCAAATTTGTACATCGAAATTTTCAGAGGAAAGTGCAAATAAAAGTGATGAAAAGCGATACAGTTCTTTAAAGTTTTTGCGTGGGTTTATTGGTGGGTAGGAGTAAGCTAGAAGCGGTTGTATTTTTGAAGAATCGCTTCATGTTTGCTTTTATCTACTAATTCTTAACAACAAGTGAAAAGTGTTTGTGTTTACGTTTGTACTTCCCAGAAT